>APFE030933111.1:46436-93737 GCA_000404065.3 Pinus taeda
TACGACACTTTCAGATCTAGAGACGACAGTTCGACTATGCTACTTTTTTGCAAAAGAGAACTGAAAATGACGCACAATACATAAAAAACATTTACATTCCTTTGCACTAAGGAGGCGGAATAATGCAAGAGAAGGGGGTTTTCATAGAAGTACATTGACTATAGACAACAAAACTCTTGAATAGGACTGAAAATAGTGAGAAAAACCACAGTCTGAGGGCAAAGTTAACCCTCCCTGACCATCGCACCTGTTACACAGTGAAACCAGTATGCAGCGCACCTACTGCACTCGGGAAGTGCGATGCATACAGACTGCCCTGAAGGAAGGGTGCGATGGTACCGGTGTGAGACTTTAAATAGGTTTTCAGTCACAGTTTGCAATCTAGTTCAGGGATTTAGGCCTAGTAAGTAATATTCAGTGTATGTAAAACACAGGGGTGATCTAAAGAGGTTAGTAGAGCCACCACTTAGGGAAATTAGATTGCTTGCAGATCTATTGTTTAATTCATAAACAAAACCCGGAGATAGAATGAAGTAGCATTGATCTACTTTGCATTTGTATAACAAATTCAGTTTGAAGGCTAGCTGGCTTGACTTCAGGCTCCATCTATAAGTTTATAAAAGAAATAAGGATAGATAGGCTAACAAGTAATCTAGTCACTCCCCAGCGGAGTCGCCATTTTGTTACCGGGAATAGTGTCCACTCGGATGCTGCTATTCCCACTAAGATGGGTGGCTATCTTAGAAACAAACAAAGAAAGTCTACTATTATTTTCTTTTATGAAAATAGAGAAGAGGAGAATCAAGAAGACTGACCTTAGTCTTGCGCTCGATTTCCTCTCCTTCTTGATAGAGTTTTTCCGCTTCTTCTTCGTCTATCTAGCTTCAAAAGAACCTGTGGAATCACAGCAACATACTACTATCGAAGAAACAACAATCTATATTCATAAATAACACAGGATCAGATGTGCGTTAACCATATAAATGCATATATAAACAAGTACACAAGAATATGGAAGAAAACAAGAATAGCTTTATTAAGATGAAAAGTAGCAAGAGGATTAAAACCAATATGTTCTGACCTAGCATCATCCTCCAGCTAGGAAGCCCTTCTTCACCTCAAGCAAAGCTTAGGTCACCCAACACTATGAATGTACACCAGAAAACCAACAACA
This sequence comes from Pinus taeda, assembly GCA_000404065.3. Taxonomy (NCBI): domain Eukaryota; kingdom Viridiplantae; phylum Streptophyta; class Pinopsida; order Pinales; family Pinaceae; genus Pinus; species Pinus taeda. The sequence goes on from APFE030933111.1 coordinate 47,611, forward strand.
CTTCTCTATAAGATACAAATTTCCAGCCTCTGGATCTCTGTGATGAGGGATCGATATATAGATGATTACAGAGAGGTGAGTCATCTTCTGGGATCTTGATTAGTGTCCTCTCTGTGATAGTTCCTGCATCCACTTGGAGAATGATGATCTCTTACTCATCCCTGGTCGAAAATAGAGAGGAAAGTGTCAGAGGGGAAGCTTCTGGAAGATTCCATGATCTTCCACCTCGCATTTTTGTCCCTGCCATTTGTCCATTACCGACTATCGCACGCTACAGAAATTCAGTATGCATCGCACCTTGTACACTGGGAAAGTGATATGCATCACACCCTTTGCATTGAGCTTTCAGTATGGTCCAGTTTTGACCATTTATGAGCAGTTTTTAGTGAAGAAATTCTGGGAGATGATTTAATCAGCTGACCTTGTTCCTTTAGGCAGTGAAGCAACACTTTTAGGGACTTAGGAGCCCTCAGTTTATGGACATTTATGATTGGGGTTGAAGTGACCAAAAATGTCTATAACAATGGACTTCACCGACGACTTGATTTTGTGGGCTGGAAGAAACGGGGGGCCTCAAGGTAAGAATGATTTTTGAGAGTAGTTAAATTATTTTTAAGCTTTTGAATGTTTATGTTATGTTTTGGTTGATTTTGTGGGTGAACAAGTACTGACAATGAGTTTTTTTCTTGACACAGATGTGGCACCGGTACGACCTGTAAGCGAACCTCACCAAGTGAGGCAAGGAGGCCAACTACTTGATGGGGGGGGGTGATGCTGAAAGTCTCTGCAAGGTTCTAAGGAACCTGGAGGGCTTGAGCATGGGTGTGCCCCCCCTTCCTATGAGGGATATCCTCACTCATATGCAGTGACACACAATCGGTGTGCCTGAGCGGTTTTTGGTTCCTCTTCAAAGGATAGCTAGAGCAGTTTTATCATTTCATGAGCAGTAGGCTCTATTAGCACGCGCTTGGTATAGCTAGAGGGTGTTTATAGCTAGGCTTGGTAGCCATTTTGTACTTACAACACCCAAGTTTTGGGAATATTTTGATGTAAAAGACTAGATTCGATATATATATATATATATATATATATATATATATATATATATATATATATATATATATATATATTTTGGTATTTTATGATGTAAATGTTTTTTAGGTGTTTTTGTAAATTTTTAACTATGTGAATATTTACTTTCATACATGTTTCTATAGCGATGAGACAGATGCCAATCTAACACATAGTTTTCCAATGAATCAACAACTGCATTAAATTCTCTAGGAATGTGTTCATATGTGATAACCTCAAATTGACGTTCCAAGAGTTGTACCCTTAAATAATGATGTAAAAATATTGGATTACGAACGTGATAATTATTTGTCAATTGCATAACAACAAGCTGAGAGCCTAACTTGACCACTAGATTAGAGATGTTCCTTGATGACGCTTCAGTGAGAAGTGAAATTACGAACATGTACTTAGCAATATTGTTGGTGGCAGTACCAAGAAAGATCACCCTAGAACAAAATAGTTCCGACTCAGGTGTGTAAATGACCCAAGCAACTGATGCAATGTGCCATGTGTGACGATTTCGACCATACGCATATCTTATGTATGCTAAGGGTAATGAAGGCATATGCATTACGAGAAATCTGTATGAGAAAAAAAATTCAATAAATACCAAAAAATCTAGTCACATCAAAAAAGAAGCAAAAATTATAAATACATAAAATTACAAAGCACATGCCGAGTGCAGTACTAGGCATAATACTTTTTCAAATAGAGCCCATTTCGGGGCTTAGTGAGTGGGACTCCTTCCTAGTCCTGAAGTTCATATGCCCATTTTGAGAGGGCATTCTTGACGAAATATGGACTGAGCCATAAGGGTTGAAGTGTTCCTGCCCTCAAGAGGTCATGTTTTCTATCATAGAGTAAAAGAAGATCTCCCTCTCGGTAAGAACGAGGCTTGACCTTTTTGTTGTACTGGGCTTTGACTCGACGCTTGTGGGCTTCGAGTGCCAATTTACTATATCGATGGGTTTCATCCAGTTGATTTAGGTATAGGAGGTTCTCTTCTTCAGCAGTGGTACCGGGAAAGAGTTCAACGATGATTTGTAGGGAAGGAATCTGACACTCGATTGGTAAAACTGCTTCCAGGCCATAAGCTAGTTGAAAAGGTGTGAAGCGTGTAGTAGTTTTAACTGAAGTTCGGTATGCCCATAGCGCAGGATATAACATTCGATACTAGTGGGTTTCATGATTTCCTACTAACCTATGGATCATGGTTTTTAAGACACCATTGACAGCCTCTACTTGACCATTAGCTTTGGGATAGTAGGAGGGTGATTGATCTTGGCGAAAACCGAGCAACGATGTTAAGTCAGACATCATGTGATTCTAAAAATGAGACCCATGGTCTGTAACGATAAAGCGGGAACAACGAAGTGACAAATGACCTGATTAAACAGGAATAGTACCATGGTTTATCCATCGGCCTGGAAGGTAGGAAGGGCTTCGGCCCATTTCATGAAATAGTCAACAACTACGATAATATAGTTGTGTCCAACAAAGGAAATGGGGTTGCAAGTTAAGAAGAATATCCCCCATTCGGTAAAGGGGCCAACAGAGATAACCGGGTGCGGTAGGGCCAAAGGAGCATGCATTTTCTTTGTAAACACTTGACAAGGATGGCACTGCCAGATAGCCTTGATACAATCTTTGAACAAGGTTGGCTAGTAGTAGCTTGCACGCAAATTTTTTTGAGCAGTGGATATGCTGAAAATATGACCACCACATGCCCCAACATGGTAGTCATTTAAAATGTGTTCCGCCTCCTCATGAGTGAGGAAATGTCGAAGAACTGTATCAGCACCACGACGATATAACGTATCGTTAAGCATTAAATAGTGCCGCGCTTGGTGGCGGATGCGACGACGGTCACCTGACGATAGTTCAGGGTGGAAATGTTGCGCTTGGAGGTAGACAAGAATGTCACCATACCAAGGGTTAGTAGTGTCGATAAGATAGATAGCTTCATTCAAAAGAGGATTGTGGGCTATCTTTTTAGGATTGACAATGGGAAGACCCGAAAAAAGTTCGGCGAAGACTAAGGAATTTTTCGCCTTGGCAGTAGTGAACACCAAATCAAATTGTTGGAGGATCATGATCCATTTGGAATATTTCTTTCCAATGACATGACGAGACAAAATGTGTCTCATGGGATTCTCTAAGGTGATGAAAGTAGTCTATCGTAGTAGTATGTAATGTCAGAAGCGGTTGACAACAAAGACAACTACCAAGGACAACTTTTGCACATGTGAATATCTGGGTTTGGGCCTAGCCAGGCCTTTTGATAGATAATATATCACATGATCACTCTGGTCATCATGAGTTTGAACCATGACCATTTCTAGAGAGGATGGCGAGGCTGCCAATTATAAAAGAAATTTGCGTCCATAGTTGGGAGTGCTAAGGAGTGGGGCTGATATAAGTGCCTTTTTCAAGGCATCAAATGATCATTGAGCTTGATCATCCCACAAATATGACACTCCTTTCTTAAGTAGGTACATAAATCCTTTCGTCAACTCAGCATAGTTTACAATGAACTGTTGTAAGAAGATTGCTTTCCCCTGCAAATGTTGGAGCTACATAATGGATTGTGGTTTGAGCTTGAGTAATTTCCTTTACCTTATCGAGATAAATCCTAATCCCTTACTTGGAGACAATGAATCCAAGTAAGCGTCTAGACTTGAGAAATATATATATATATAATATATATATATTATATATATATATATATATATATATATTTTATTTTTTTATGTGGATTTAGACATATGTTATAAAATCGACACCTAAGAAAGATAGCTCTTAAATGATCTAGGTGCTGCGCTCACTTCTTGGAATGGGCTGGAAGGTCATCCAAGTAAACTTGAATGATATGTATGATATCATGAAATGCGTAGTCCATGGCCCTTTGAAATGTTTCTCCAACATTCTTTAAACTGAATGAGAGTTTTTGATAGGCAAAGATTCCCCATGGACAAACGAAGGCAGTTTTGTGCTGGTCTTTTGGTTTTATAGCAATCTGGTTGTAACCTGAGAAACCATCCATGAATGAGAATGATTCACAATCAGCGCAGTCGTCGATGATTTGGTTGATGAACGGTGTCAGATAATTATCCTTCGGACACGCGGCATTCAAGTCTCAATAGTTGACACATATGCAGATGGTTCCTTGCTTCTTATCGATAGGAACCAGATTGAAAACCCATTCCATTAAGGGTAATGGCATAAGTTTCCTCAGAAACATAATTTTATTAATCAGAAAAAAATAATTACATAATTTGATTTTGCAAGAGTTTACACCCGAACATCCAAACACTCTTGCAATGAGCTATTTATAAGCTCCATGTCCTAACTACCTCTAATTATGGATCACTTATTTAATAACAAGTGTCCATTTACAATAAATGCTATTCAAACCAACTAGCTAACAAATCTCCTAAAATAGAGCCTAAGATACGACACATTTGGAGAGTTATATCTAGTTATAACAAAATACTAATTCTAAATAATTAAACATTCTAGAATAATAATTATTAATTTAATATCTTAACTTAATAATTATTTTATTCTAATTTTATAACCTATGATAAGATTTTATTTTTGGATCATCTAACATTCCCCCCTATGATCCAAATATACATTACAATAGATACCAAGTTCATCCCTGAACTTAGTAAATTTTATTCTGCCAAGCGCTTTCGTGAAAATGTTGGAGATCTGATCTTCAGAAGGACAATAAACTGGCTTGAGGAAATCTTTGGCAATGACATATCCGATATGATGATACTTGGTGTCCACATGCTTTGTCTTTGAATGAAAAACTGGGTTCTTAGCAAGTTTGATGGCTGACTGGCTGCCAATGAATAATGATGTAGCTTTTGTTTGAGAAATGCCCAAGTCCTACAAAATTCGGTGCAACCAAAAAAATTACATGCTGCTTCCCATGCTAAAATGTATACTACTTCTGTTGAAGAAGTGGCCATTGTAGCTTGCTTCTTACAACTCCAAGATACTACTGCTGACCCCATGTTCATTAAATAACCTGATGTGGATGCTCGATCATCAATACTTCCAGCAAATTCGGCATCAGAATATCCACCAAGTACAAAATTTTTAGTCTTTGTGTAAAGAAGACCAAAATCTTTTGTTCCTTGGATATATCGAAGAACTCATTTCGCTGTATTCCAGTGGCTGTCTCGTGGTTCCTGCATAAAGCGTGAAAGAATATTGACTGCATAAGATAGATTAGGAAGAGTATTTGTCAAATAAATAAAGCTGCCAATCAACTGTCTGTAAGTTGTACTATCCACCTTTCCCCCCCTTAAAATTTTGAAAGTTTCAAGTTTTGCTCCATGAGGGTGAGAATGGGCTTGCAATCCTGCGTGCCAAATCGCTGAAGAACCTCTGCTGCATACTTACTCTGAGAAATGAAAATTTGATGTGGACGTTGGAAGACTTCAACTCCAAGATAATAGTGAAGTAATCCCAAATCTGTCATCTTAAAACCTGCATGTAATTCCTTTTTCACCTGTGCAATATGATCATCATGGTTGCCAGTAATGATTAAATCATCCACATACATAACAAGAATTACCAAATATTTTCCCTGTTGTTGCACATACAAAGTATCATTAGATTCACTTTGTTGAAAACCAACTTTCTTAAGGTATTCATCCATCTTTGCATACCAAGCTCGGGGAGCTTGTTTCAATCCATATAAAGCCTTGATCAATTTGCAGAATTTATGTTCTTGTCCTTCAATTTCAAAACCTGGCGGTCGGGTCATATACACTTCCTCCTGTAAATCCCCATTGAGAAAAGCACTTTTCACATCCATTTGATGAACTTTCCATCCTTTCTGAGCGGCCAATGCAAGTGTTAATCGGATGGTGTTCCATTTAGCTGTAGGAGCAAAAGTTTCCTCATAATCAATGCCTTCCTACTGCGCAAAACCTTTTGCGACAAGTCATGCTTTATACTTTTCAAGTCCTCCCTTTTGATTATACTTAATTCTGTAAACCCATTTGCATCCTATGGGTTTAACATTTTGTGGACAATCAACAAGTTTCCAAGTGTTGTTTTCAATTACTGCTTGATATTCTTCAACCATAGCCTATTTCCATTCTTTATGTTTTACTTCTTCTTTGTATGTCGAAGGTTCAGTAAAATCATTTTCTAACAAGGAAAAATTTCCTTCACTTCTATGTGCCCTTCTGGTGCCTGTTTTATTCTACTCATCAGGCTTTACATCTTTCAAAAGTTGAACTGCCCATTTCGGTAGTTGGTGCTCACTTGTTTGCGCTTCTGTAAAGTCTCCATCATTGTAAAGAGGATTAATATAAATTGATGTTCTTCGTTCAGGTGAAGAGTCTGGAGAATCACTGTCAGAAGAATTGCTACTGCTTGGAGATGCGGATGAACTGCTAGAAGACCTAGATGATGTTGTTGATGTAGATGGACTGGATGACTCATCTTCAGACGAAGGAAAATCAAGTTCATACCAATTTGGTGAAATTGGTTGACTTTGCATTTTTCCATTTCTTTTACTGCCCTCAGTTTCTAACTTGTGAAGAAGATTTTCGATTTCTTCAGCACTCTTACTTTCAGTTTCATCAAAAATGACATCTTTGCTCACAATGAATTTTCCATTGGTCAAAAGATGATACCCTTTCTTCTCATCAGAATAGCCAATCATTGTGCATTTTAAACTTCTTGAGTCAAGCTCAGTTCGTTTTTCTTTCGGAACTAAGGCATAACATACTGATCCAAAAACTCTAAGATGTTTAACTCGAGGTTTGAAACCAAACCAATCTTCATAAGGTGTGATTCCATCTAAAGAAGCAGTTGGAGATCTGTTTCTTAAGTAGACAACTGTATGTATTTCTTTTGCCTAATATGGTGGACTTAACCTCTTGAAAGTTAACATGGATCTCGCCATTCCCAAAAAGGTGCGATTCATTCTTTCGACTACTCCATTTTGCTGTGGAGTGTAAACATCAAGAATATAATATTCCTTATCTCTCCACGAAAATTACAAACAATGGAAAAAACCTTATCACCCCATTAACATTACAAAATTAAAAAATATTTCTTATTGCTGGCACGCTGACTTGTTGCTGGTAGGCTGGCTCACGCTGGCTTATTGTTGGCAGGCTGGCTCACGCTTCACTTTGGCTTCAATGTGGATTCAAATTCAAGTTAAGAGATGAAGAATGGTCCATTTGTTGTTAGCCAAGTTGAGATTGTGACCTTATCATTCGCCTTTGTAGTGAAATTTGATTGGAGTGATGGTTTTTTTTTTTTTTTCGAATCCAATTTCGAATCCTCGTGCTTTGTTCAATTCCATGGCCCTGGACTGAAAAACAAACCACAATGCAGTGCCTTGTTCAGAAATTCAGTGTGTGGGAGGGCAACCCGAAGACAGATTTAAATACAAGCATGCTGGGTGATCAAACATCCATTCAGCTGCAGACAAGAATTACGAAATGCAGGCTCGGGTAATTTTTGTTAGTGTTTTGAATATGCGTTGTGCAGATTCAAAATTTTCAGCCTTTTGAATATGATTACAGAGGATCAGGCTCAGAATAATCGGTTATTTCAAAGACCCAGCTGAAGCATCCATTGATGTGGTACACTGTATCTTGAATGAAGTCGTTCTTAAATCTTTAAATAAAATGCAGATCCACATTAAACAATCAAAATACAGATCCTCATAAATTAACCTGTCAGTCCATTCTTATCAAATAAAAAAAAGTTAAAACGACTTCATGTGTGACGACAAAACGAAAAAACCCTACAATTCACAATTACTCATGTGGCAGATTATGTTCGAACAACAAACTTCATAAACCAGTGAGGAATAAATACTCATGTAACAAAAATTTGGTGTGAGAAGAACAACAAACCTGAGAAGCCACTCAGGAATCCGTACTCCACACTGAGGAGCAGAATAATGTCGCCTTGCCAAATGCGAATCTGTCGTAGCACTCTCGCTACAATATTATTCAGAGCATGGGTTCTTTAAATGGGTCAGGCATTTAATTTGACAGTACACAGTGGCAGTAGTAATTATTACAATGGATTTTCAGATTAAAAAAAATCTAAAATCACTAAAACAATAAAATTTCTTTTCATTTGAACATAAAACTGGACAAATTTATACCAATCATTCACTGACCAATTTAATGAAGTTTTCCAAAAACTTGTAGAGTTGGAATCTCCTCCTCACATCCACTGCAACATTATTGGAGCTCTGATACCACAATAATGGCAGAAGTGTCCTCAAACACGTAATTTTATAACCAGAAAAAATAATTACATAATTTGATTTTGTAAGAGTTTACACCCGAACATCCAAACACTCTTGCAATGAGCTATTTATAAGCTCCATGTCCTAACTACCTCTAATTATGGATCACTTATTTAATAACAAGTGTCCATTTACAATAAATGCTATTCAAACCAACTAGCTAACAAATCTCCTAAAATAGAGCCTAAGATACGACACATTTGGAGAGTCATATCTAGTTACAACAAAATACTAATTCTAAATAATTAAACATTCTAGAATAATAATTATTAATTTAATATCTTAAATTAATAATTATTCTATTCTAATTTTATAACCTATGATAAGATTGTATTTTTGGATCATCTAAAAAAGGGAATAGGATAGACGAAACCAAGACGTAACAAATTTTCAACCTCAGTCTTGATGGTTTCCATTTTGCGGGGGTTGATTGGTCGAAGCCTTTGGTGGATAGGTTTAGAATTTTTGTATATCTTGATCTCATGCTTGACGATAGATGGATCTATGCCAGACATTTCCTCGTAAGATCAAGCAAATACACCACAAAATTCCTTAATAAGGCAGGTGAAGCTTGCAATTTCGTTAGGATTGCAATTTGCTCCAACCTGGATGTTTTCTACAATGCCTGTCGTGACAGAAATATCGATGAACAATGTCTTTGAAATATTGCCTATGTTTCCCTTCGAGTCCAAAATTTGGATAGTCTTGTAAGGTGAGGAAATTATTTCATGTGAGTCAAATGATAGGATTTGAAGAGGCATCATGTCCGAATCAGATATCAAAACACAATGGTGCGAGTCCTCCCAAGGTCACTCTTCTAAACTCATGATCTCTCTAATAGCTTCATTTGTAGGTGGGACTTGATTGAAGAGATCGAAAGAAGGGGTAGTTATGGGAGGGTTGGTGGTACCGTTGGCCATGACCAAAGTGACCAGAGATTCAGATGTAGATTGAATGGCCTAGTAGGACAATTCAGCTGATGATAGCGACATTTGTTCTTCATAAGTGTAAATGTCTGAAGGGGCCAGTAGGATCCAAGGATTGGTTGGTTCATGAGGAATAGATGAAACCATATTGACCATCTATGGAACTGTGGGTGGAAGAAGAGGGAAACAACCCATCATGGAAGAGCCCTTCAATAGACCGGTATCGATACTAACGTAAGAGTCAGGTACACCACCCACTAAGGGTATAAAGCTGCTGGGTAACAGGGAATAATCGTGGGTGCAAAAGGATAGCTGGTCCACTGTGACTATCTTTCCATCCATGGAAATATGATGATGCAAAAGATAGTAGACACAATGGAAGTCATGGCGTAAGTCCAACTGCGACCTAATAATAGATTATAGTCAAGCTTTCTATCTACAACTTCGATGTCCACCATTACCATCTTCCGATTCAAGGTGACAGGGTAGCTAGCTAGGTAACCTTTTGGGATGAAGGTGTGACCATTGAAAGCTTCAGGGGAATTCGATGGCAGGGATAGGGTTGGAGAAAGCAAGCCAACATGAAGATGACATGACGCAGGTTGAAGCACCTTTGTCAATGATAGTTCTATGTATTCATTTCCCTTTCAAAAATATTTGCATCTGAAATGAAAGCTGGTGTGAAAGGGGAGGTTTACATTTTTCCATGTCGAAAATTACAAGCGTGGAATCCTAAGGGTCGAGACCACCAATTTCCGAAAGCAGAACTTTCCTTTGTGCTAGACAGGTTTGTAATACTTCGAGCGCTAACATAGCTGATGGTGCTTGTGCCAAATCTTCTACAATACTATAGTTTTGGGCATCACATGTAGATGTATTGTGCATTGTGCGACAAAGTGCCCCTTTGGGGGGGCGAATCACAAGATCAACAACCGACCTGTTGATATGAAGATCATTAGGCGGTGGTGGGTTTTGACTTGAGGAGGGTTCCTCTGCATGAGCGACTGGAGCTCCATAAGATTTGGCTCTGGTTTGTAGATCTAATGTTTTAAAGGTGTAAATGGTAGATGGTCCTTCACTAGTTGAAGGATGTTGCGAGGCCACTGCCCCCTTGTGGGGGTTGGGGTTGGTTTGCAATAAGGTGCTGTTGCTGCTGAGCAGGGAAAGGATTATTTAGGACAGCAAGGGTCTTGCCAGTGTCCTTTTTAGCAATGAAGTCTGTGCATTCTTGAAGACACAAACAACGATAGGTCATGTGGTCTTCGGCATAGATTTTTCAAGGGAATATTGTGGGTTTATCCTTTCCATCGTTAGAGGGTGCAACAACCTTTTGATTTTGGTTGTACTTCTTTGTTGACTACTCTTTAGAAGGAGTGGTGTTTTTCTTATTCTTCTTATTCTTACCACCAGGTTTTTGTGTAGATTGCACAAATTTTATCGTGGTGGTAGGAAGAGAATTAAATTTTGTAGAGGGGTCAACTGACATTTGGGAAATGAGACCACTAAGTTGTTTTACAACAGCCCAGGAGGTTACACCGATAATCCCATCGGTGTGTCGGGTTGCTAAGTAGCGGGAGCATTGGAGTTGTGAGGGGCATTGGGAATGATGTCCTATAAAGTGCCAGACTATGAATATATCGGATCTAAGTGCTGGGCATGACGAATGGATTCGTCTTTTGTGATAGCACCACCTAAGGCGACATATTTAGCAATTTGGGGGAGTAGAGACTTGCAGAACCAATCCGCTAATAGATAGTATGGGAGGGGAGATTTGACTAAACTCTACCTACATCTCCATTCATGTATATAATCAGAGATGTGGGTTGCGGTGTCCTGACATAATAAAGTGAGGAGTTCCATCCCAGTTTCATGGAAGATGGGTAGCTGGAATTGATTTAAGTATTCCATCGCTAAAGCGCCAAAGGTATTGACTGACGTGCATGGTAACTCAATGTACCACTTGGCTGCATTGTTAGTAAGGGTGCGGGGAAAGAGATGTAGCTAGATACTATCATCCACCATGGAGTTAGAAACACACCATAGATGATAGGTGGTGATGTGTGTACCCGGATCCTCCCCTTGTTTCCCTTCAAACTTTGGGATGTCTGTTGGTATTTTATGCGGGATTGGTGACCAAATTAAGTTGTGATAGATGGGGTCATTTGTGAGTTTGTACAAGTTGGGGATATCAAGTGTTTCCAAGATAGGCAAGGTGTTTGATGTCCCCAAATCGGACCAAGACAATGAAATATGACTTGAGGATCCTTGCAGTCCTCCCATCGTGTTGTTTCCAATATTATACATAGTTTGCATGGTATAGTAAGTGCCTTGGGGTATGGTATTATACTATGGGTTTCCATACGGGTTGTTAGGTTGGGGGATGGAAGTGCCCCCAGGATAAGGAGTGTTCCCTTGACTCATTTGAGATTGTGAGTAGGGTGCCCCTATGGATTGATTGGGACCTTGTTGAGCATTCCTACTCACCACATAACTAACCAGATGTCCTTGGCTGATATAAGGAGGGTTCATGTCAATCAATGACTGACCATGCAGACCTGAAAATGGAGGGGGAACTGTTATGCTCATGGATGGTATATGCATATTGGGAACTATGCCCCCTGATATCTAAATCTGGGGGTTAGAATTATACAATGGATGCCAACCATAGAGTTGATTGAAGAGACTCGTGCTAACCATGCTATATTGAGCGTTATAATGAGTGCTATATGTAGCACTTGTCGAAGGTCCAGGGGCTAACACAAAAGGGGTGGAACCCGGAATGTACTGGGTTCCACTCGCGGTGGGTGTAACGATAGGGTTTGAACCTGGGATAGATGGGATAGCGGGTTTCTCCATCAGAGGTGTGGTGCTGACTGTCGACTGGGGAGGTGGTGATGGACCAAAATTGTCCACAAAAGCGCACGACCCATTAGTCATCGATGGGATGTGTTAGGGCCCTATACCAATAGGTGTCATATGTCATGATTAACTTGATGAGCTCTGTAATATGTTCATACCTTTCCTTGTTGCAAAGGTTTTCCATATTTTCAAAAAATAAAAAAATTTTAAAAATGTAAAGAGGGTATACCCTAAAAGAAAAATCAAAGGGTAAAAAGAATAAAGATGGTCGAGAAAATGAACCCCAAACAAAAAGACCAGGAAAGTGAACAAGTCTAAATGCCACTACTTTTTCGCTTTGTGTAATAAACAATTGTGTGCAGCTTATCACTTATGCCACAATTTATGAATAGTCAAATTGTTTAAACTTGGCTTATTCATCTTTCGATCTCATGTTGAAGAATAGAGAATAAATATCTGACCAAACAGTGTAATCTTGGCAGATAAGTAGATAGGTAGAGTAAATAAAAGGAGCTCAATAGTTTAATCTGAGCCCTTGGATGTAATAAGTGCAGATTTAGATAGGCTTTGCCATGTAAAAGAAATGGAAGATTTGATAAGGGTTTGCCAATCTAAGTGCACCCTAATAAAGAAGAAAAAATGCTAGGTTAAAGTAGGCAGGGTAGGTAGATGATGTTGCAGAATCATGTGTGATGAATAATGTCTTTAAATGTGTTAATCCTTCATTTTTCATCATAAGACAAAGGCATACACTACATTGAAGACATCACAAGCAAATAAAAGTCACAATGATTAACTCCCCTTCTCATTTTCCCTAATTATTTACTAATTTCCCCTAGGCATTAAGGTTTTTGCTAAATTTTGAGGGGCTCAGAGCATTTCTCTGACTTCTGGAGGGACCGGATCCTTGACCCAATAATTTCAAAGGCCTAAGTACTTAAAACCATCATTCATTCACTTTATAAGTCTTTTCCTAAGTAAAATCCCATTTTACTTAGGAAAAATACACAATATCACATGAAAACCTCTTTTTTCCACTTTAAGCCTAAGTTTAAATGCACAACTTTAATGTTTTTACTTAGCGCTTTCCATTACATTTTTCATATTAATTTCTAACTCATATTATATAACTCCCGAATAGAAGTTCACCTTTTCCCATATTATTTAAATATATATAAAAAAAACCCCTTAAATTACTATATATCCCGCCCCTTTGGTTAATTATAGCCATAAATCCATTTAAATAGGATTAACTAGTTAACTCGTAACTAGTTAACAACCTAATTCCCTCGCTGCATCAATCGAGATTACTTAACCCCCATGGTTAATTAAGAACCCCTCATCCAATCATAACACCCCCAACATGATTAATTAACTCCTAATTATGTCAGTCCCGCCACAGTTAAACTCCGCCGCACCACGTCTCCTATTAGTCATCCGATCGCACCCCCATCATCCTACGAGCGACGTTGATTTCTCACCCCCTGGTGACCGTGCTTTAACGCGAAATCACCAGGCGGTTTTCATCCTGTACCTTTGCCACGTGTTATTCGATCAACGGAATCGTTGGCTCTTGACTAAATACCGCCCGATCTCAAAAGCGGTGCGACACCATACTACTTACTGCCCTCCACATACGACAAACCGTCCCATCATGCTTACATCATTTGTTCGATAATCAAAATCCTTGCCAACCTAGATTTTGCGAATAAAACTAAGGAAATGCCATTTTCAATGTTTTATATGGAAAACTGTGTTCCCATGCAAAGCAACGCCCTAGCCAACTACTAAAGCTTTCCAATCGCCACCTGGTCAGAAAATTTGTAGCAACACACTATGGAACCTGTTATTCAACCCACCATTGCACTATTCACTGCTCCATTGCAAATATCTATCTAATTTCCATTGAAGCCCTGCAAGTTTTGGCTTTTTACTAAAAATTCCATAAGGAAGAGCTAAATTCAGTACAAATCCAAACTGTCTCCACTATATAGATTTCCAAACCTGCAATGTGGCCTATTTTCTCATAGAAAACCCAAATTCCATTTCTAGATCCACAAGAACCAGAAATGGAAACCCCCGCTATTTTGAATATTGCACCTCTTAATGCCCCTCATATGGACCTAGAATATCTGCCTCTTGTAGATGAAGACTTTCAAATAAATGACCTGTCCACTAACCAGAATCATCTCAAGGTCTTTTGCCAAGTCAGAGACAACTATCTAAATGGCTCAGATATCCTGGGACTGTGGGAATCCAACCTTCCCAGGTATTTTCTTCCTTCAATCCATGTGTTCCTCGATATAATTCATCAATGCCAGGCAAATTATGATCCAAACCTAAGAGTTGTTATGTCCCCAAGCCAAACGGTACTGTTCCCCATCACAACTGCATCCATAAATGAAATGTTACAAATTTCCCCTAGTCAAGACCTAACTCCCTTTTCTATGGGATATTTGCTTGAGAAATCCACTGTAATACCCCACTCAGAACTCATTCACATCTGCCAAACCTTCATGTTAGGAAAATATCAGCCCAAAGGTACCCCTCCTTATCTACAGAGTTGTTTTATAAAAATGGGCAAACTTATAGTAGACATGATATCTTTAGTGATGGGATTCAACACAAGTGAATACGTTGATGATATAACCCTAGTTTTATTGTCAATTTTTACTCCTGGACAACCACCTACTATTAAGTATGACTATGCTTCCTACATTGCCAATAGAATTCATGATCAATTTCTAAGACTCGACGATGAAGAAGTTTTCAAATACACCACTTTCATCTATCATCTTATGTTGTATTATCAGTCAGACAATTTCCCTTTTCATGTCAAGAAACTTGACACCAAAGGAAACCCAAGATCTGTTACCTTTTGGAGTCCCATTTTCCATAAGTCCCTTGAGACCCCTTATACTTACAATGAGTTCATTGATCTATTTGTGCATCCTGCAACCACTTTATTAACAAGAGTTTCCCCTCCTAAGATCAGTGGTGATATAAAGAAGATCCTCCAACTCTCCAAGCAATACATAATAGGTGACTGGTACCTATACAAGAAACATACAAAAATCCGGATTTATGGGTGTGAGCTCTGTCCTTTTAAACTGCTAAAGTATGTTCCAATGAGACTGTTTGCTTTGGAATATTTCAGGCAGATGATAAATACAGATTTAGTCCATTTTTGTAATGCCAAGAAGAAAGGTCAGCTTAGAATTAAGAATCAGCTAGGTCCTTTTATCTGCAACACTAGGGATGCATGGAAAGAAGTTGAAATAATTTTAGAATATCACCTTAGATTACAAAAGAGTTTTGGGTGGTTACCATATGATCCTAACAACTTTATATGTGATAGAAGAATGAAGAACAAGTTGTCTCCATACATTCATCATAGGATCCCAGAGATTGAGCAGTTTGAAAACATGGATGAATGGATAGAAGGGACTTTAATAGAAAATGATAGTGAACAGGTCAATTTTGAGAATGCTATGAGGAATCTTGAGAAAACCCTTGACCTTGATTCTTTTGGGTAGGTACCATTTGAGCTATCTCAAAGGTTAGGAATTGGTGCATGCATCCACTGCTGGAACCTCTTAGCAACCTCCATAGGAAACCAGCACACCAGCTACAGGGTCGTCAAAAGGTAAAGAACTAGAAACCAGCTTTCAGGTCACAATGTCTCAACAACCTGAAACCTCCAAAGAACATGTCCAAAAACTAACTCCTCCAACTCAGACTAATGTAGAAGGACCACCAAGCTTTCAGATCCCTCCAAATTAGGAAAAGAGTAAAAAGAGAGACATGGAAGTAGCTACCCCTACTAGTGAACCTTCAGAGCAGCCTAGAACAAAAAGGCAAAGGTTAAATTCCCTTTCAGAGGAAGAATTTGTGGAGGAGACTACAGACAGTCAAAGGAGAGAGGGAATCACTAGTCAACACACTACTCCAGAGGGAGGGACATCCACTAGTACATAGAGAGAAGAGCTAGAACGGTAGCAAAGTGCAGAAGTATCATCTTTCAGACCACCAATGAAAGATGCCATAGATATCAAGAAATCATTCACAGAAATCAAAGCAAGAAATGATCCATTGAGACTCCAAATTTATAATCAATATTTGAAAATGGCCCCCACAAATCAACAGAGATTAATGTCAGCCTATGACATTAAAGAGGGCAAAATGATAATGAGCTACTTTAAGCCTAAAGTGCAACAACCTAAGTCAGCAACATATTACATTAGAACAAATTTGGAGGTCATGGCAAAGGATATTCATCCTATGGACCAGATTGAATTGCACAAACAAACTGGAGAGATGGTCTATTCAACCTTGGATAGTAAGGCAATGATGGCCCATCGATTGCAAAATTCCTTGGATAACACTACAGCTCAACTACATTTAGAAAAAGCCTCCTCCTTGGCCAAAGATAACAAGATAAAGTCTCTAGAATAAATCATTATTGGATTGGGACATAATCTCAAAGATGTGAAGGGTATAGAGACATTGATCAAAAAGAAAGATGAAGATATTACCACCTTGAGGAAACAACTGAAGTTGCCTCCCTCAAGACATCCACAGACTGCAGAAATTATAAAGCAAAAATTTGAATAAGAATTGATGGATCTACTTTTATAGCTAAATGAAAGATTGAATGAGACTGAATAGGAATTGGAAAGGGCACTGAAGGACAAGCAAGGAGAATTGACCTCCCAGCCTCCTGATGTAATACCAGTAGTCACAGCAGCATTATCATCTACAATTGGAACCGCATTAGCACCAAATATTCCACCAGCCACAGCAGAGGTGGTCACAGTGACAGGAACAACAGCAACAACAAGGACAAAATAGGGCAACAATGCCAATTTGAACACAGAAGAATAAATAAAATCAATGGAGGACATGACATTAAAAGTTTCAGAGGTAAAACATGTAAAAGAACAGCTTGCAAAGATGGAACGAAACTATGATCTCTCAAAAATAAATGTTGTAGAAAAAACAAGAGAGATTAAAACATTGGAGAATAAGGTAAAAGCATTAGAAAAATATCTCACTTTTGAGAAACCTCTGGCAGAGATCAAGAAAATTATTTGGGACAACATCACTCAATCCATAAATGATGTTTGGCTTTCCATCCAAGTGATTTTCGAGCAGATTGATCTAGTGAAGACAACCCTAGAAGAAATTCAAAGGACAAAGGCATAGCTAGGATAAATGCCAGAGGAAGCCAACATGCTCATACATTTTTTGAATACCAAGAATAGAGAATAGCTGGAAGAACTGGGCATCACAGATAAAACAGAAAGCATTTTGGAAATCAAGAGGGTATTAACTAAGAAAACTTTAATGCAGAATTTAGAAAGAAGATGTCACGACATGCAGATGGAGATTAATGCCTTCATGGAGAAGTTTACTATTTTGTAGAATAAAGGTCTACCAAGTCCTTTAGTGATTAATGATAGATTAATGAAGCAGAGGGATTATGTAGATAAGTTGAATAAATATGCAGGCAATCAAGCAAGTTCATCGACAAGTGCCTCAGGAATAAAAGCACTCCCCACAGGCTGAGTTCTTTATGACAACCTAGAGAACTTATTTTCTGTTGACCATGAGCTGAAACACTTGTTCCCAATTCAACTCACATTCTTCAAGTATAATGAAATAGATGAAACCATCAGAAAGCTTCAGAAGACTAAAATACCATAGCCAAAATGGTGGGAAGAAATGCTTGAAATTTTGTAATTCATTTGTGGTAAAAGATAAAATTTTGGTTTTTACTCTAGTCAATGAGGGTAAAAAGGATGAAAAGAGATCAACAGGTAAAGAGTATTAGATGCAGGTAAAGTGTGTCAGTAGAAAGATAAAAACAGAGTAGCGAGCACATGATTACACCAAGGACAACAAAAGGCCAAATCATAGGGCCTAACTCTAGCACATTCTCAAGAATAGGGAGAACAAACCATTCAATTGCCTTATCTGTCATCTACGAGGTCTTCTAGCCCTATTTGCTTGAAAGATTTGATTAGTCATCTCAGTTTATATCTCTACTTTGTTAAGATATATTTCATTGTAAAATTTTTGTATAAAGACACCCCCATTTGAATTATTGAGTGTAGATTCTTTGACATTGCTGTAAAACTGATATTTTGGAATAAGAAGTGTTGTTGGACAAATTTTTCATGGCTGGCTGGATGAAGGATTGATGTAAAGGAATTTTCTCAGGATTCATGTGTTGAACATCAAGCAAATAAGTATCTTATATCTCATATGTTAATGTTTTCTCGTTTATTATATTCATTATGTTCCATATCTTAAAATTAAACGAAAAAGAATAATTCAGAAAGTGCTTAAGTGCAATCTGTCTTCAATCGTTTTTGTTCTCAATGTTTTCTTCTGATCTAGTATAAACAGTGAATTCTTAATAGCTCATGTTTTCTAGTTTATTCATCTTAATCATTTGGTAAAGAATTCTTAGTTGCTCTTTATTGATGGTTAGTCATGTTCTGCTCTCTTAAAGTATGTTGAAGGATTCTTCTTTGCCCTTTGACCCTTTAAGCCCATCCCATCTTTTTAAGTTTCTATTTGCTCCCTGTTCAGCTATCTTGCCTTGTGAAACCATCCTTTATTGAGAAACCAAATCCAATTGAGCCATGTTCTCTGACTCCATTAGCCCAATGGACTAAACTATTCAGTTCTACCCCTTTGCTATTGAACTTCACCAACAAATTCAAACAAAACCCCAAGCTCTCATAACTAGCCTAAAACCTTATAAAACAAAGCTAAAACTTAAAGAGAGAGCCCTCTCTAGATACAGATTGGCTAGATTCTGTATCTAAAATATTGGTTTGTGGTTACCTCAGACCCCTTTCCCCTTCTTACAACTTCAAGGAAAATCTGAGTGATAACAAGATGGGTGGAAATGTTCCAATGGAAGACAAAGGAGGTATAAATGCAACGTGAACCAAGAGGGGTCCCAATAGATTCATGATCGGAGGATTGTATGGAGGAAGAAATCCTTCATTAAAGAAATCCTCCAGTAAGCTTGAATCGTGAGATGTAAAAACTGATTTTGTGATAGATCTTGGAGACTGATTGCCTGAAGATGGGGAATCCAGTTCACTGGGGCTTGGCGGATCCTCCACAGTGAGTGGGGGAAGTCCTAACAACCGTCTATATTGACGACGAGGGCCGCATGTAGCCACAGTGGCCAATAAATTTTATCAGTAAATTTTACAATGATGTTTATTAAAGTCTCGGTGATAACACTCTGGCACTTAAAAAATAAAAAATACACTAAGGAAATCAATCAACAAGCAAAGGGAAATGACCCTGTTTGATAATCACGATCATTGGAGATGAAACCTAGTATCACAATGAATAATAGAGAGAGTTGGCCAAATGTACAATTACGATTACTATTGAGTTTTGCTCAAACCTTAGATTAAAGGGCCAAGTACTCTCATGAAGACGAGCACCCTCCCAAAAACAGAAGACAGAGTAGGTTCGTCTATGTTAGGTACTAGGGCATCCCGCCCCATTCACCTTGTGTTCATGCCTAAAGTATGGCCACTAAGGATACCTGAAATCATAGACACTACTGTGGGGGACATAGTCGCAGATAGTACGATGTGTGGGCAGGATAGTTGAGTCCTTGACTCAGCTTCGATATCTCTAAAGGGATCCCCGATACACAGAATACCCAAAGGAGATGTAAACAAAGGCAAGTTACCTTTACTTATAGTCTGAGGTTGTCACATATTTAGCTCCGCTTTTACTAGAGTTGTCCCAGATAGTATGAGTGCATAAGGATATCTCTCTTTAATGACACTAGTTTCGGTGTATGATCTTGGGTAGTTAACTCACATTGCCTATCCAAAAATATTAGCCTAAACTAATGCGTGTTTATTGTAAAAAGAGTTGCTGATTGCTTTATTAGGTAGATTTTAAATGTACTTCATTAGAGTCTTTGGTATGGGTGTTGACGTATGAAATTATATGGGACTCTGACTCAAATCATGCAAAAACAATGCTTGTAAATTTTAACTTTCGATGAATAAGCTGCTTCTACAAAGGGATAGTCATTCATACATCAATATTTATAACATCCCTCCTATTCAGTAAAACAATAGCATAACCGACAGAACTTCAATGCTCACTAACAAATATTGAAACCAAATAATGCAGATCTAACCAGCTAAGCAGAAAACAATAGATTTTTTGTATTTTTTCTTTAATGAAAACAAAAACTTTAAGAAGTAAAGCTATTTTATTAAATTTTTTTTATTTAGGACATAGATCAGTCAAACAAGTGCAGCTGCAGATCCCTGATCAATCTACAAGCAGATTTTCCAACCCATGAGGTCACAGAGCACGCTGTTTATCAAGAAATGGCTGACCAACACTTTGTACTAAAGGCTACAGAGAGTTAGTTTCAACACTAACGCTCTGTTTGTGAGGACATAGTGCTTTATAAAGCACTATTTTCACTAGTAACCAACGTTAGTGAGGAAAAATACTCAAAAATTGGTTGTGGGGATCAGATCTAGGGATGAGCACTAAGAGAAGGGTATTGTATGGTCCTGAGTGATCAGAAAGGGAATGAAGAAGTACAGGAAGGCTTGAAAGAAAGAGAAATATAGGAAATTTTTGGGAAAAAGCGGGAACTAAGTGTAGTCCCCAGTGGAGTCGCGAATTTTGATATAAGGATTAATGCACAGGTGTTTGGTGATGTAGAAAACCCTCAAGGATCTTCTTGGGATCCTTGGCAGAGAGTCATATTAGCTACGACTGTCACAAAGATACATGCATATCTATGTTTAAAAAATGAATATCAAAGTGAGAAGGAATTATTACCTCGAGTCTTAGTGTGGTGTTGCTAGAGAGTGCAATGCAGCTAGGTGGAAGACCCCTGAGCTGGCTCCAGATCAAAACCTGCACATAGCAAAGACAAACGCAATATCACAACATAAAAACTTGATAAATAATGCATGAACATATAAAGATATATAGTTGCATATAACTAAGCCACTCATGCTAATGATATTGAATAGATAGACAAACAAGTCATACTTTCAACATCGAGTGGACAACACAATTGTAGTTCTATATTCATGTAGAAAGAGTGATTACAACCATCAGTTGCATCAGCCTTCCCTTACCCCTCAAGCTCCTCTCTCTCTCTCTCCCTTCTTAACCTCTTCTGATGACTTAGTCTGAGACTCTGCTCGATATTCAAATAGGCAATCCTTTCAAATGGTTTGACCTATTTCACAATGGCCCTAGCCTTGCATATATAGCATGCGATGTTAGGGTTGCCAAGTCCTTCATGAGTTCCATTAGGCAAAAGCAGTGATGTTTCCATTCCTTTGTGCTGTTTCCTGTTTTCATACTCCCCTAGGAATTAGTAATTCCCCCAAACAGGTTGAGTTTTGATGTTTCCCTACTTTTATGAGCTCACATAGGAGAGAATCTAGGGATATTTTCTCATTCAGCTCATTCCCTTGACCCATAGAAACTCATTAGGGTTCACTAATGCTCTTCCCGAGGTAACAAACAAAGTTACTATGGGAACTAACGCACCCTTAGCCTTGCTAGGAAACTTTATAAAGTAGGTTGCTAGTGTTTAGGTAGCGTTAGCTTGACAATTGGGCCTGTGAACTTGGGCAGTCCTTCAGTCATCATGTCTTTCTCCTTTGAGCTGATGGGGAGGTCATTTTCCTATATAGCACCAAGCGTGCAAGTGAAAATGTTTTTCATCAATACTTCTATCTGAAGTATATTTTATGTTGTAAGGGCTATGGTAATGATATGATCTAAAATATCACGTGCACCTTTGAATATAATGTTGGATCAGGATCATGAGACCTAAAATGACTTAGCATTATATGATCTGATAATGGATGGGCTAGATCTGAATGTTAACACATGTTTTATTCTGTAAATGTTATGATATGGGTATGACTGAAGTTTGGAATAACTGTGAAGTTTTAAGTTATTATTTGCAGATCTATACGTTGGTTTGCCTTGGTGAAGGCATGTATACATGCTGGTTTGACAGTTCAAAGTAGCGTATACATTATTGAATATGATGTTTGAAGCTGCAGTTGGTTCTGGTTGTTGATGCAGAGTTTTGGGTTCAACTCTGTGTTGTGGTGATAGTGATCTAATTGTTCAAATTGATTGAGTGTGACTTGCTTCAACTTGATGGGTTTCAGTGATTAGTTGTATTGCAGTGGTGATCGATTTTGAGCTTCAATGTTATTGATGGGTCCAATATGAAAATTGGATGAAATGTGGCCTTCATATTGTGTTGTTTTGTACTAGGAGTATCCAGTCTGAAAATTTATGAAACATGGTCCCTGGAGGAAGAGAGAAGGTTGTAGCCTTTTGTAGGATAGCGCTTATGTACTGGTAAACATATCGGCCAGTACAAGATCCAGGGTGTTGGAGCTCCCTTCCAGTAGCAGCTAGAGAACTGGTGAAGGTTGTAGCCTTCTGTAGGCCGGCGCCTATGTACTAGTAAACATATAGGCTAGTCCAATAGATAAGGGGGTTGTAGCTCCCTTCCAGTAGTAGCTGGAGAACGAGAGAAGGTTGTAGCCTTCTGCAGGTGGGTGCCTTCGTACTGGTATGAGTTTGCACCAGTACAATATTGTAAACATGTTTCTCTTATATTAAAAGAAGACAAAGATGACAATAACAGGTGGTTTTTCTCCCGCATTAGGTTTCCACCTTAAATCTTGGTGTTCATTTGTGTTTCTTATGTGTGATGGTTTATTCTGTTATTACTGCACATGGGTACTGTTTAATGGTTAATAGAATACTGATGCACTGATTAAAGATCAACATATGATGAATTAAATGAATCATAAGTTCACTAGATATACACTCGTTTCCTTAAGAACAGTTGCATGCACACACGAGTTCCCTTCACTGAAGTCGCATATATAAATTTGATTATGAAAAGAAAAAGTTATTGATTTGATAACACTGATTCACGCCCCTCCCTCTTAGTACTATTCCCAACAGATGATCTACCATCTCATTCATTGAAACACAAATATTATTGATAGCATTTTAGAGAAATATTTATCAGATGTAGGCATTACAATATCTGCTTAAATCCACACAAATGTTTTTTGTGTAAAATATGGTTAATTATTGGGATTTGTCATTTCTAAGGAAGGCATTCGTGTTGAACCCCTTAAGGTAGAGGCTATTCTAAATTTGCCTCCTCCTTTAAATTTACGCCAACTCCAAAGTTTGCAAGGGAAAGGAAATTTTTTACGTCGATTCATTCAAAATTATGGAGAGCTAACTAAAGGTTTTACTTGAATTTCGAAAAAGGGCATCTCTTTTGAATGGGATGAAACTGCTCAAAAACATTTTGATGCACTTAAACATGTGTTGAATCACACACCTTTGTTGCATTTGCCTAATTATCACCAAGATTACTTTTTGTATTTAACTGCATCTGATGTTACCATTGGTATGGTACCAGTTCAAGAGGATGAATTGAACACTGAACATGTGATTTATTATTTATGCAGAAATATTACTAAAATTGAGATTAAATATGCACATGTGGAGAAATTGGCCTTAGAATATGTACAAGCTATCTAGAGATTCCGTCATTATATTATTTTGCAGAAAACAACAGTTATTTCAGATTGCAACACTATGGTTTACATTCTTACTAGACAATTGCTTGGGGGAAAATATTCTAAATGGATAGTTACCCTATAGGAATTTGACTTGGAATTTGTGAAATCCAAGTCAAAGAAATCATTGGTGTTTTCCGAATTGATTTGTGACTTTCCCTACTCTGAAACAAAAACCGTGGAAGAGGATTCTCTTACAGATGAAGCACTCTTTCTCATTAGTACGTTAGACCATTGGTATGGAGATATTATTGTTTATCTTTAAACTCAGAATTTTCAGCCTAAATTATCTCGAACTAACCATCTTCGTATTCGGTACCAATGCCAACCATATACCATCATTGGTGATACACTTTATCGTCATGGTGATGATTCTATTTTAGATGATGTTTGATGCATTATGAAGATAAAAAAGCATTAAATGACTGTCACTCTGAAGCATGTGGTAGTCATATGTTAGGGTTTTCCATTGCCCAAAAAATCTTTCACGTTGGATATTTCTAGCCTTCCATGTTTAAAGATTGTATAACTGCAGTGTAGAAATGCCATAATTTTCAAATCTATCATCATAAAATGCATGCACCCCCTACTCCTCTTCACCCAGTTATCGCCATTGGTCCTTTTGCAAAATGGGGCATCGATTTCATTACATGCAACACTCACTCGGCCAGGGGGCATGGGTATATTATCCTAGATATGGATTATTTTACAAAATGGGCCGAGGCGATGTCTACTAATAAGGATGACGATGAAACCATTGCTCTTTTCATATTCAATCATATGAATTACTAGGTTTGGTGTTCCACAAGCCATATTCATGGATCATGGAAACCATTTTCAAAACTTTATGATGAGTGAACTCCCTACGAATCTAGGCTTGTGTCATGATAGCTCAAATCCATATTACCCACAAGAAAATGGACAAGTAGAAGCCGTGAACAAATTTTTAACTACTATGCTTCAACGGATTATAGAATTCATAAGTGAAATTGGCATTTGATGCTTTTATCTGCTTTGTGGGCATATCACACCTCAACAAAAAATGCAACTAAATTTACTCCCTTTCAATTGGTTTATGGTCTAGAGGTAGTCTTACCCATTGGATGTGAAATTCCGTCATTAAAACTAGAAATCAAATTATTACTTTCTACTTTTGCGAAGGAAGAACTTTTTTTGTACTTAGCAAGTTTAGATGAGACTTGCCGCGATGCTGCACTAATTAGTGAGATTTATAAAAAGCGAGTTAAGGCTCAATTTGATCGAAATGTAATTCCTTGCACATATTCATAAGCTGACTTGGTATTGGTCTACGATCAAGAGCACGATAAGTTAGGATTTGGTAAGTTTGAACCTATGTGGAATAGCCCCTATATCGTAAAACATGTACTTGCAAAGGGTGCTTATGAGCTAATTGACTATAACAGTGTTCCTCTGAGTAAGCCCATAAATGGGCTTTACTTGAAAAATTACTATGCTTGATTTATTGCATGGGTACATTGTATATTGTTGTATCATAGTTTGCATGTGTAGCAATTTTACTTCTTTTTGCAATTCCTTCTATTTTCCCTGCTTATCTTGTGTTGCACTTGATTTGTAGATGTCGACACTCCCTCAAAACTACATTGGCTATGCTAATGGCACTAGTTATAGTACTCATAATCTTTCCTCCACAACTTGGGATATCTATTTGCCCACCAATGAGTTAGTAACCTTGCATGGAATATGCCTTGGCAAAACGAAAATTAATATTGCAAAATAGAATGTATTCATTGAACTATTATCCAATGCCATATCATTTGGCATTCATTGTTTAATCATTAGAATGGATTCTCAACTCATAGTATTATATTTAAATCACATTTATTCAATTAGTAGTTCTACAATGTTAAGGACGTTTTTACGGGTCCATCTCTTGGAAAGGGAATTTGATTACATTGAATACCAACATATTCCAAGACATCTAAATACATTTACAGACACATTGACAAATTATGTATTAAATTGACATTTGCAACATTTATAAAAAGAAAAACAATAGTTATTCACACATTGTATAAAATACGCTGAGAAAATAGAAGTAGTCTCAATTACTAATAATGTTTATAAAATGTTTGGGTTTACAAAAAATGTCATCAAAGACATATGAGGTCTTGTGGCCTTTATTATCTGAACATACCGCTAGATAAAAAAATAAAATCTAGCCCTATGACTAGCAGCTAAGCATGATGATCATGATAACAAACTATAGCATGAGCCACTCATTGTAACATATGACTAATTGACCCAGGTACTCCTACTTTATGCCTTTGGTAGTGGAGAGGTAAATCATCAATCCTGCTATTTGGGATATCTAGAGTCAACCTCTATAGTTTATGCTCAATCTCAGTCAAAGCCTTTGCAGCCTTAGGATTTTGTGCTATGGGCACTATTGGCTGCTCATCATGTATGTCAAATTGTTAAAATTGGAAACTAGGGCCAAACTCCATGTGGGTCTACTTATTCATGGAAGCTGATATTTAGCTTGGATTCCTCTCGTCGAGGTGTAGGATTGATCTAAAAATCATCTAATTGCGACATATATTCATGGAAATATGAATTTATTTGTGTTATGGGACAGTTCGTCAAGGTTGGCCAGAAACCAAGTAGCCCCCACTTGTGCTCAACGTTTTAGTATAAAAGGAGGTGGCTTGCTAGTCATTTGGACACACTCTTCTTGTGATCTGTTCCTCTCCACTTGTCTTTGGGTTTTGGTGGAAGGAGGAGTAACTAAGAGAATACACTGTCGTAAAGGGTTTTCCCTAACTCTAGACACTATCTAAAGAAAGTCAATACGCTGCCCTATGAGGATTTACCCTAGCCCTACTTACAGTCAAAAGGGAGAGAAGGCTTTACACTGTCATAATATGATAGAAGCCTAAAGCTGTCATGGAGGACAACTCTTATGGTGGAGTCTACACAAAGTTTCACACTGTCCTAAATGGGACCTTTCTACACAACAATAAGAAGCCTAAGTATGATGCCCTAAATGCTGTCATGGAGCAAGGGTTCTAACACTGTCATGCTCTAAACATAGAAATTCTAAAATGCTACCTAAAATCTATCCTAGAAGAGTCATGGCTGCGTATCAATAAAGGTCTAACAATGTTCCCTCTGGAGATGAACTTAAGGCCTAAGGAAAAGTAAGGAGAGGTCTACATGCTAGTCTAATAGAGACCTAGCCACAGTTTCTGTAACCCTATTCATAGTATGAACGCACTCTAAATGCTAGCTGTATTTAGTAGCAATAGAAGGATTCATGTACGCTGGAAAGAGGAGGTCTTAAATAGATCCAGACGCAGTCAAAAGGAAGTGTATTTGAGAGTGCCCTAGCTGCAGTCATACCATAGTTACATGATGCCTAATCGAACATTTGTTTGGACAAGGACAATGTGAAAAAGGAAGGTATTGAAACCAAAGTAAGGAGGCCTAAAGAGGCCCCAGTCTCAGACGTAAAGATGCCCTCATCAACTGTCACATCTAGTCATAACTAACTACTGTCCTAAGCTTGGATGAGGTACAATTGGGAGCAGCTGTCATTGAGGGCTAAACTACTAACTATAGCCCAGCTGCTCTGCTAGGCTGCAAGCCATAGCAAGTAGGTAATGCTGGTAAGATACAATATTGCAATGGAGTAGCATGGTGCATGGGTAGCATAGTGCAGTAAAGTGCATGGAGCTATATGTTGCAGTAAGGTGCATGGAGCAACATGGTGTAGTATGGTGCATGGGAAGCATGGTACAATAAGGTGCATGAAGCAACATGGTGCAATAAGGTGAATGGAGCAGCATGGTGCAGTAAGGTGCATGGAACAACATGGTGCAGTATGGTGCATGGGCAACATGGTGTAGTAAGGTACATGAGAGCAACACCGTAATGAGAACAACTCACTTTTGGGTGCAACATGGTGACAATGAATGCAATACACTGTTGGATGCAGCATGGTTAATGCAACACACTGTTGGGTGCAACATAGTGATCATGAATGGTGCAACATATATAGTGAAACATGGTACAACATGGTGTAACGAAGTGCATCACAGTGATGGGTGAAACATGGTGATGGAATCATCTGTATTCATATCAGCTACCTCATGTGTTATCTTCTTAGTGAAGATCTCTGTTCTTATTTTGTCAAGTCAAAATGTTGACTTCTAATGTATATGTACTATCTCTCTCTCTGCTGAATTATCAAACAACATAAGAAGAATTGATCAAGGGTTTTCCCACATTGGGGTTTGTCTCTGGCTGGCACCACATCTTGTGTCCTCTTGTCTTGGCTTATTTTCTGCGATTTATGTTTATGTTCTATCTACATTTTACTATCATGCTAAATGTGATTGCTAATTTGGAATTGATATTGAGCTAATATGGAAAACTGAAGTAAATTTTATCTTAGCATAGAACATACCTAAAATTAACATGGTATCAAAGATGAGGTGAAGAAAAATCCCAAGCAAGAGTGAAAAAGAAATCACCGAAGATAGTTGGAAAGGAAAAAAGGCTCAATGGGTTTCACATCCCACTTCAAATTCACCAAGGGTGAAGTTGAAGCAGAGAATATTATCCAGGTGGCACAACAGAAGCATCTAATGGCCTACCTAAAGATCACTTCAATGGGAAGTCCAGATCCAAGGGTGGAAGGCAAAGCAGATGCCTTGCTTACAATAAGTTTGGCCATTATGCGAGGGAGTGTCTGAATAGAAGGGACACATCACTTAATGATGAGAACAATCATTCCAGGGGCATCTTCAATGATCGAAGGAATGATAGGTACCACGACAAAGGAAAAAGGAATGTAGGTCATAAAGGAAATGGCCGAATCTTCAAAGAAAGCGAGGAACTCCAGGTATGAAGAATCAAATGTTCTTTCTGATAAGCTAAAGAGTATTATCTTATATTGGTCCTCTCCACAACTTCTCCTCTAGACTCTTTGGGAATTTAGCTTAGTGATTGTAGTGCTTCAAGGCACTTCATCAGATAGAAGGAAGCTCTCTCTAATTTGGTATACATGGAAACAATCATGGGGATTATACTTGGAGTCAACGCCACCTATCCCAGAAAGGGTGTAGGGAACGTTACCCCTCAATTGAATGAGGGTAACACAATTCATTTACAAGAAGTTCTTTATGTACCTGATCTCAAGAGGAACCTGGTGTCCATTTCAAAAATGGAAGTCAAAGGTTTCAAGGTGGCATTCATTAATGGAAAGGTACATGTTTGAAAATGGACTTTTCAAAGATGCTTTTACTCATGGGTTCAGGGTTGGAAATTTGTATCAAGTTACAAGAAGTTTGTTGGGGACCATGTCATGTGACACATCTCTTCAATGGCATCAAAGGTTTTCCCATATTCCTTATAAGGCCCTACCCGATGTGAATCAGATGGTGAAAGGGATGCTTGAATTCAAGAAGAGCATGGAGGTACATGTCTGAGATGTACTAAAGGAAAATCTTACAACGAGACCATTCCCCTCATGTAGAAAGTCCATAGGTTTGGAGCAACCCGGGGGGGTTGAGATTCATGATCAGGAATCTCATGTATGCAGGTTGAAGAAAGATCTCTATGATTTAGATCTAGCACCCCAAGCTTGGTATGAGAGGATTGACAACTATCTGATGAAGATGAGATTCACTAGGAGTTAATTCGATCCAAACCATTGCTTTAAGGTTGTGGATGATAAACCTCTAATACTGGTACCTTATGAGGACAACCTCTTTCTAATAGGTGTAGACCCTCTCATTTGAAAAAGTAATAGGGTGTTGGATTCCAGATTTGGAATGGTGAACTACAAGCCCATGACTACCTTAATGAAGCCTAAGTTTAAGAAGTTATGCAGTAGTGATGCCGGACTTGATTTAGGAAATGCCTATGAGTTTCATAAACTCATACTAGCATTGATGTTCTTGGTGAACTTTCATTTGGATATATGTTTTGCAGTTAGCATGCTAAGCTCATATATGGTTGAGCCTCACTGGATTGGTGCCAAGAATCATTTGAGATATCTTCAGGGCACAATATCTCATGGATTGAGATACACTACCAGAAATGTGAAGCTGCATGATTATCCTGATGCTGATTAGGCAGGCAGTGTGGAGGATCAAAAGAGCACTTATGGGTGTTGGTTCTCTTTGGGTTTTACTTCGATATCCTGGATGAGCAGGAAGAAGAAGTTGATTTCTTTGAGAACCGATGAGGCTAGATACATAGAAGTGAGTATGGCCTCCTGTGAAGCTGTCTGGTTGTGGAAGCTCTTCAGTGACGTGTT
The DNA here is from genome assembly GCA_000404065.3 of Pinus taeda. Lineage (NCBI taxonomy): Eukaryota > Viridiplantae > Streptophyta > Pinopsida > Pinales > Pinaceae > Pinus > Pinus taeda. The sequence goes on from APFE030933111.1 coordinate 77,740, forward strand.
TGGTCCTAATATTTTGTGACAACTAGAGGGGGATTTGATTGTTGAGGAATCCCGTGTTTTATGATCGCTCCAAGCATATAGACATCAGGCACCACTTTATATGGGATATGGTACATCTAGGAGAAAGAAGGCTCCATCACATTGGAACTAATGTGCAGGTCGTCGATATTCTGTCGAAGCCCCAGGGAAAGGTCAAATTTTTGAATTTTAGAGAATGACTAGGAGTGGTGGAGAAACTCTCTCCTAAGATTCTTGTATGATATGGATATTGAGCTCTGGGAGCTACGGGGGGCTTGGGGATACATCTTGGAGTGATGAGAAACCACAAGGTGAGTGGTTCAACCTTCCTCTAGTGGTTTGCTATGTAGGCAGGATGAGTTGTTCATGCTTCTCCTACTGAGACACATTCATAGGGTGAGTGGTTTAGCCTTCCCCTAGTGATTTGTTGTGTATAGGGTGAGTGGTTCAACCTTCTCCTTGGAAATCCTTGATGACATGTCGGCAGGACGAGTGGTTCATCCTTCTACCGCCGAAACATCTTATCGATGCAGTCTGGGACTTATGGGAAGTACCTCTCATCTGGCCAATGAGTAGGGAAATGAGGATAGGGACCATGGTAGTACCGATGTAAGCATTGTGTTGATACCATACTCGTTATGCTAGGATGATATTGATCTGGGATCATTTGGAACTGACTTCGAGTCTGCAAGAGTGATATAACTCACTCTCTTTTGGAACTAATTTTAGATCAGTAAGAGTGGTATGAAACACTCTCTTTATTGAGGCTGACTTCAGGTCGCTAAGAGTTGTATGAGACACTCTCTTTTATATGGGACTGACTTCGGGTCAGTAGAGTATGGTATGATACATTCTCGATCATTTATTCTTCTTCATAGTTCAGCAGAGCAGAGCAGAGAATATGGAAGAGATATTATAGTTTGGCAGATGGATTAACAGATGGAGTTCTCCCTAGTTGAGAGGGAGCATTAAAATTGGCAACTAGGGACAAAATCCATGTGAGTCTACTTATTCATGGCAATTGATATTTTTCTTGGATTTCTCTCATCGAGAGGTGTAGGATTGATTTAAAGATCAACGGATTCTGACATGTATTCATGGAGATATGAATTTATTTGTGTTATGGGACAATTCATCAAGGTCAGGCAACAACCAGATTTCCCCCAGTTGTGCTCAACATTTTAGTATAAAAATAGGTGGTTTACTAGTCATTTTGACACACTCTTCTTGTGATCTTTTCCTCTCCACTTGGTTTTGGGTTTTGGTGGAAGGAGGAGTCACTAATAGAATACACTGTCATAGAGGGTTTTCCCTAACTCTAGACACTATCTAAAGAAAGCCTATACGCTTCCCTAAGAGGAGTTACCCTAGCCCTACTTATAGTCAAAAGGGAGAGAAGGCTCTATACTACCCTAAAATGATAGAAGCCTAAAGCTGTCATGGAGGACAACTCTTATGGTGGAGTCTACACAAAGTTCCACGCTGTCCTAAATGGGACCTTTCTACACAGCAATAAGAAGCCTAAGTACATTGACCTAAACGCTATCATGGAGCAAGGGTTATAACACTGTCATGCTCTAAACACAGAAATCCTAAAACGCTTCCTAAACTCTGTAGAAGAATCATGGTTGCAAATCAATAAAGGTCTAATGTTGTTCCCTATGGAGGTGACCTTAAGGCCTAATGCAGAATACAGAGAGGTCTACATGCTCGTCTAAAAGAGACCTAGCCACAGTTCTATGTATCCCTAGTCAGAGTCCAAATGCACTCTGAATGTTGGCCGTATTCAACCACAAGAGAAGGATTCATGTACGCTGGAACGAGGAGGTCTTATAGAGCTCTAGAAGCAGTTAAAAGGAAGTGTATTTGAGAGTTCTCTAGCCACAGTCATACCACAATTATATGATGCCTAATGTGACATTTGTTTGGATAGGAACATCATAAAAAAGGAAGGTCTAGAAGCCGCCGTAAGGAGGCCTAAAGAGGCCCCAATATCAGACGTAAAGATTCCCTCATCAGTTGTCACATTTAGTCATAACTAACTGCTGTCCTAAGCTTGGATGAGGTACAGTTGGGAGCAACTATCATTGAGGTCTAAACTGCTAACTATAGCCTAACTGCTTTACTAGGATGCAAGCCATAACAAGCAGCTAAGGTTGGTAAGATACAATATTGCAATGGAGCAGCATGGTGCAATAAGGTGCATGGAGCAACATGGTGTAGTAAGGTGCATGGAGCAATATGGTGCATTATGGTGCATGGGCAACATGATGCAGTAAGGTGCATGGAGCAACATGGTGCAGTAAGGTGCATGGAGCAGCATGGTGCAGTAAGATGCATGGAGAAACATGGTGTAGTATGGTGCATGGGCAACATGGTGTAGAAGATCTATGCTCTTATTTTGTCAAGTCAAAATGTTGACTTCTAATGTATATGTACTATTTCTCTCTCTGTTGAACTATTGAAGAACCAAAAAATAATTGATCAAAGGTTTCCCCACATCAGGGTTTGTTCCTGGCTGGTGCCACATCTTGTGTCCTCTCGTCTTGGCTTGTTTTCTACGATTTATGTTTATGTTCTATCTGTATTTTACTATCATGCTAAATATGATTACTAATCTGGAATTGATATTGAGCTAATATGGAAAATTGAAGTAAATTTTCTCTTAGCATAGAACATACCTAAAATTAACACAAATCGTCACATTGCTGCGAGTTTGATTGGGCCTATGAAATATGACAAAAAAGAGGAGTCCTCTCCAGAGAAAATGAAATAATTATAGCATCATATCCAAGGTTATTTAGTTTTCCATTCTTTGCTCTAGTGAGTTTCCCTTTGATATTGACAATAAATCCTTCACACCAATTAAATACATTGGGCTACAAGCACTCTAGTGAAATATGCATTTGGGCTTTGATAACCAGGTGAAGTGCAACGGTTCCACATAGTCAGGCAATCCTAAATGCAATGGTCCTTAATGCTCAGTTAGGTAAGCCTATGTTGTTCCACCCCCTAGTCTACTCCCAAATAATGAAATATTAGTCCCACGACATGAAATCCCAGTCAAGAAATAAATATCATTGACATCTATGGTGAGACTTTGATCCCTAATATTTTTTTATGGGTGGTTCATGAACACTGAATGGCCGTTACATCCATGGGAAAATCTAGGTAGATCAACCCAAAGGGATCTATGCGTCGGCCAAAATAGCAAGGCCTAAACACAAGGGCATCGAGGATATTAGACCCCGTGACCTCCTGATAAGTGAGGTACTTAACAATAGGAACTCGACCAACTGAGCTATCCCTTGGGGCTACCTTTAATCTCCAATATGAAAACAATGTTCTTGGATATTCCAAGATCTCACCAACCATGTCAATAAACCCACTTGAGCTTTCATTCTTGGAATCATAATATATTTGAGTAGGCCATAATTTCTCAAAGCCTACAATGTAGCTGGATCATTCAAAGCCTCAAAATATTGAGATTCTTATTCTCTTTCTCTCCATTCCATTTTTACACTTCAAAAACCTGAAGTCAATGATGGAAATCAGTTTGAAAAGAATGTATAAGATTTTTGCAAAAAAATTAGGTGTTTTTCATTTTTTTTAGAATTATCGATGCCTTGCACAACTGCCTTTTAGGGACAGTGCGAATTTGTGCAATTCCCCTTTAGGTAAACTTCACAAAACACAATTTTCCAGTAATGGAAAAAATCGGGTTTGCTCAGTGTTGATGAAGAGGAACTACGTAAAATCGAGAAAAAATTTTAACTAATAAAAACTATAAATAAACACCAAATCACCGGTGAAATGCAAAATAAAGACTATCAAATTGAAGAGAAATGAAGGATCTTCTACATTGAAAATACTGCTCGTGAAATGGTCCATCAGTCTGATCACAATCTGCTACTGAAGATTTGGGTGAAAATTCACTTTCAAAAGTTCCTGATGGTCAAAACAGAAAAGGAAAATAAATTTTTATATTTTGAAATTTTATAATCTAAATAGGCCTATTAACATAATATTTTTTACCTTTAGTTTTTAAAAATTCAAAATTTTATTTTATTTTTACTATTTTTCGAGCAGTTAGGATGATTTTTGAGTTTGAATATGTAGTTTACAGGTCTAATTACGAAAATAGATCATTTTGGTGACGAGTAAAATTTTATTACTTTTTTTGGCTCTTAAAAATTACAAAAAACCGAAATACTGGAGTTATGTTTAAGCTCTTTATGACTCTCAAAATGTGAAAATATCACCAAGTATGGTCATTTATTTCAAACTTGTTAAAGAAAACGAAAAATGTCTACTTGCTATAAGTTTATCCATTTTACGAATCATGTGGACTATTTATGAAAAATGTATACTTTGACTAATCATGGTCAAAAGAGTTCTCTCCTGCATTATTTTACCCTTTTCTGTGCTTGAGAGACTAAATTTACGAAAAAGGACATTTCAGAGTTTACTTCTATTTTTATCCTCATGCCCTAAAAATGAAAAACATCGAGCTTTACTTTTTCCGAGCTCATTGAAATTTTATGTTGAAAGAGCTATATGTGATTTCTTTTTGCGTCTTTTCAAACTTTTTAAATATGAAAATGGCACCAAGTTGCCGCTTCATTGGACTCGTAAGAAAACAAACAGTGTAGGACTCATCAATCGTGATGAGACCAAAACACTCCTTTCTAGGGTTCGTTAAAAGTACTCCGAAGGACTCATTCGAAGGATGATCTTACAGGACAAGCACATTGTTATCCTCCTCAAGTTTGCATAAAAATAAAGAGGTACTTACTAGTAATGGTGGGGGGAAATTGGAAAGAAACATTTGTTTTTATATTGTAAGAAGGAAGCATGTCGCTCTTTAACATGACACTCTATCACCTTTGTGTTTGGGTTGGGAAATCCATTTGTCTGTCAGTTGTTCATACCTCATTAAAAGTCTTCAGTTTGGCTTTGGGTCTTATTTTTGAGTCAAATGCTTCCAAGTCGAAACGTCATGTGGCCAATATGTTAAAGAGAAGTTTAACTTCAATCAAAATTACCTTGTATTCAATAGCCTTCAATCACATCGGTCATCCTTGAGTTAGTCCTGAATTATTTCAAATTTGTTCTTCAAAACTTGACAACGGATCACTTCCTATTGACTTTAGATCATTATCTAGGAAGTTGTTCTAGAAACCTCCTTTAGTACCTTGGAGCTTGCATGCCTCAATGGAAGGTTCCTCACCTTCGAAGACATGTTCTCATCATTAACCTTCGATCAAATGATTCTATGAGTGTTCAACTTCAAGACATTTAATCACACTTCATAGATTTTACTAAGTTACCTTGGGAACCATTTTCACTATTGGTGGTTTCTCTCACACCTGTTAATAGTTTACATCATTTTACCAATGATCAGGTGGTTTCTACCATGTTCGACTTCGAGACATTCATTCACATGGTTAGATTCATACTATGGATTGATAGAGATGAAGACTAAGATCTTGGATGTAGTTTTATCCATTTAGGCTGCGTGGAGTTTTAAATGTTGATGATTGTAAATATGGATCCATATTTAATGGCTATGTCCATACTGTGTCTATTGATGACATGAATCTTATTATATTTCCATACTGATTCTTTGAGATACTTTTACTTTGAGTATGTGAATGCCTACCTCAGTGATGATTATATGAAGATATTGTATTGTAACACTTGATTGTTTGTTTAAGGTCGCCAACCAAGGTCTCTAATTCGAACTTTGGCATGATAAAGCACTTCAGTCCTCAAACATATTTTTTGACTTTGCACTTTATGGGGAAATATGTTACATGCCATTTTGTCACCATTAAGAAAATGACCACCAATCTGGATCTCTCGCTATCTAATGAAGTATTCCAAGCATTCCTCTGCAATGTTGGAAGAAAAATAATCCAAAAGATAACAAGAGTCCTCGATTACATTGCTCAAGGAACCTACTTTTAAGCACTTGCACGATTTCCTAGCCAGTATCTATGCAACCACAAATTTGACCATTGTGGCCTGCACAAATCTACACTCTATCTTCCACTGGAAATTGTGCAAATCACTTAATGAGAATAAAAAATAAAAAGTGATTTCTAGAATCCTCGTGGGAGGAATATTTCCCAACTGAAAGCCTTGAGCCTCTACATACTTGGGCCTTATCCCTTTGTTCATGGAGAAAACTTCCTCTGTTCATGGAACCCTAATCCCTCCTTTTGAGGATCTCATCCCTTGAGAAGAGGATCTCAAACCTCCTCCTCTTGGCCTATAAATTCAACATAGACTAGAGGGCTAGGGGGGAACTTCTGAATGTAAACTTATGTTGTTGGAAGAGGGATGGAAAACTTGTCACTTAAGGGGAGGATTGGAGACTATTGGTATGAGGCTTACATCATCAAGGCAAGGTTGTATTGCTTCTTCTTATTCAAATTAATACAAGAAACAATTTCTTTCCTAATTGCACTTTTTTTAATGATCTTCGTGAAACTCCTTGATCTTTTGCATAGTTTATAACTGAATATTGATTTAATCTTATGGTATATGGTATGTTGCAATTTCCATTCATTTTGTGTTTCATCTTTATCTACACTATGATTTTATGCCTTGTTTGTTTTTGTTTATGCAGGTCTTCTTGTGAAATGATGAGGAAATACTTTTCAAAGCATCAGAAGGACTTAAACATGAATTTTGTAGAAAGCTAAGAGGCTCTTTCATATCTCATATCTCATAATCTTATGGTATATGTTATGTTGCAATTTCCATTCATTTTGTGTTTCATATTTACTCTACACTATGATTTTATGCCTTGTTTGTTTTTGTTTATGCAGGTCTTCTTGTGAAATGATGAGGAAATACTTTTGAAAGCATCAGAAGGACTTAAACATGAATTTTGTAGAAAGCTAAGAGGCTCTTTCATATCTCATATCTCATACCTCAGTTGTAAACTAAGGAAAGGTATAAGTCACTTGTTCTGTTTGTTACTAGATCTCTTTTGAATCTAGGAAGATTTCTCTTGTCTACAAGAGTGATTTGTCTACCATAACAACGCTGAGGTTTGAGGTTACTGACAAAAAGGGGCTTGACACTCTGTACATCCACACTAATCACACTTTGGATAAAAAAGTGTCAATATTGTTTGACCCTAGAATTTTGCAATGATAGGAGAGATTTGCGGGGAAATCAACAAGAAGAATATCACCCTCTTTACACTCACAGATGTAGTGATTGATTTGAGGACATCATCAGGACTAAAAATTGTCATTGTAGTGCTAAATCACAAACATGTAGTTCACAACTATCCCTTTTGCTAATTGTTTGGTTGGATTTGGTGGTCCGGGGGGGGGGGGGGGGGGGTAGATCTGGATTTTCACACTTGCAAGGAGATAATCATCCTCAACCTGCTCATTTTTCTCTCACATTTGTTGATTTTTCAACTCTTGGATATGATAAGAATTAGATTAGAGACTACAACAATGAAATTCTTCTATGATATGATTATTTCCAAGTTATGAAGTTTTGGCACAAAACACAATAAAAAAAGCCTAATGTTGTTCATTAAGTGATCACAAGACACAATAAAATAACTACATATACTTGAATAGGGATTTTTCTATGGATGGGCTTTGCTGAATATGTGTGTGCAAATGGCATATATTATCACCAAATTATTGGATCCTCCCTTACATACTACATGCCATTGCTTTTAGATCTGACCCGTATCTATACCATATTCATAATTAGAAAATCCTATAATTAATAAGAGCCAATCGTTCCATGTGAAAGGATGCAATATTTTATAAATCCAAACCATTAGTTTTAATTTCAAATTTCATTTTGGGATTGTCCTTTACAAATCTAGCTCTTTCCACTCCTCACTATAAAATGAATACTTTCAAATCTCATTGATCTAATAATAACAAGCTATAGCCTCTCATATATTCACTGGCCATGGATCTGATAGACCTCTCCATGGATTTGATTTGTGGGATCCAAGCTAAACTAAGCTTTCACACTGCCAAGAGGCTACAAGGGAAGACTGAATTGAACTGTAATATTGCTAAAATTTAAAAAAATTGTGGAATAAACATTCAACATTAGATATACTCGTTATTATTATTATTTATTTATTTTTATTTTTTATTTTTTATTTTTTTATTTTTTATTTTTTATTTTTATTTTTATTTTTATTATTTTATTTATTTTATTTTATTATTTTATTTTATTTATTTATTTATTTATTTTTTCCACACAAAAGGTAAGAATCTCAACTTATATAATTAGATCTTCTTGATTTTTCTCTTTTATAAATTAGATCTAAACCATATCTATGATACCATATAAAATTAAGAATTCAAGAAAAACAAGAGTAATAACTATGGCCTTTCTATTTGCATGTAGATATGGATTTTGTTGACATAGGTAGTGTGGATTTATCTCATGGAACACTACTATGGAGAAACTTCGTAACATATCCTCAAATTAGATTTCACCTCTCATAACATGACTCTACTTTCATAACCTCATTATGCCCCTGTAACCTCACTCTTATACCATGTTAATAATTGGCCATGAGGAAGACAAGCAAGCAAATTGGTGGAAAAGGATTAATGCTTGTGTTTATTATATTGAAATAAAACATTAATTTATAATACATCAATGACCATTCTATATATTTTAGATCTTGACCTAGGTCACACTAACAACTCCTCAATGGACCATTAAAAAAATTCATTAAGATAAGAATTACAAGTCATGACAATTGTATTCTCGGACTTTGTGATTGTTGAGGGAATCATTGAGTATGATGGGCCTCCCAATTAGGTATACCATAAGACCCATTTGACCTTTACTAGGCACATTAGACCTCTCCTTATGCACTTAATGACATTTTCTTAGCTTAAACAAGTTCTTAGGAAGGTTGGAGATGTTTATCATATTTTATTTGCCTGATATGTTTATGATGAATAATATTGAGAAGATTTGGCATAGGTCACGAGGATTACTATTCATATAAGTTTATGGAACCTATCCCCTGTTGCAAGATGATCAATCACAGTTGGCTTAGAGCAATAATTACTCCTCCCTATAACTGCTAGGTTACTCAGGGAGCATGATCCTATCTTTGAGGACTTTTGGAGGGAAAGCAATCCTCCTCTTAGGGAGGTTGCCCCTCATCCATATTCTTTAAATGGAGGCTAAATTAACTCATTAAAGGAGGTAGAAAAGTTAGAATGAGTTAGAAATAGTCAAGTTAGTAGAGACATTAGCTTAGAAGTTCTAGTTCTACAATTTTTCATGTACCAACACTTTTTATGATTAATGAAAGGCATCATTGGTTCTTAGACTATTGTTTATCTAGGGATCTAAGCCTCATTGATTTAGGGGCCACCATAGTTTATCAATACCTTATTGTACCATTATCATTTAATGCACTTGTTCATTCATTTATTTATGCAATTTCATTTCTAAGTATTATTACTTTGCGCAAGGTTAATCACAGTCTTCTCTCATGCTACATTAGAACATTAAATGGTATATTTTATAGTAATCGTATCGATTATTTGATATCTCTTTTAATACATTAGAAATTACTTATTTTGTTGATATTTTATTGTTGGTTATCATTTCTATGTGTTGTAGTTGTACAATTTCCTATTTTGCAGAGCTATAGGAGACTCTACAACCATTAACTCGCTGAATAAACCTTCCTTCTAGTGATCCATTGACATGGGCATGGATTATTTATCATTCCTTATCTTTTATTAGCTACTCATTCCACGTTCAAACCACATCATTGGGGAATTTTCTTGCTCACTAGATTGTCTCCTATAACAAAATAGGGACTCTTATAATAGCTGACATTTTGCATTCAAAAGTCATCCAATTTTCCATCCAACACATGGTTAGTATTATTTGATGTGTTACAATGTTCCTAATACCATGAAGATTAATTTTAGAAGCTAATAGACCAAGTAAATTTCTTAACCTAGTTGATGTAGAAAACTCCCTTTTTCCTGCAAAACTAGGATTTGATATTTACATGCTTTGTTTCAATTTTGAATTTTATTTCTGTTGATAGTGCTAGATGCTGCCAATAGTTAGGGGGTATCACCAATATGAAATCCCAACCAGACCTCAAATTTTTTGGTGTAGTATTCCCATCTAGGAAATAGGCCCCACTACCATTTTCTTAATGATTTGCCTTGGTTGCAACAAGTAAGAGAAAACACATATACTTTCGAGATAAACAAGTAAGTTAGCCTTGTGATTATTCAATTTAAAAATGTATAATGGTTCTTTCACGGAAAGGAGAAGGAAAGTGAGTCTTTAAAATAACCGTAGTAGTACTATCCTAGTAAAGACACACATTTAAATCTAAAAGAATTGTTAATTATCTTGCGAAATATTTCACAAAGAAATAACGAACATGAAAAAAAGAGACACACAAGTCAAAGATGCATACTAAAGCCAATGAAATAGTTCATTTACATTAGTATGTAGAAACATAAACATACACCAGAAACAATGAAAGAATAGTCTTACAATCATTTATGACATAGGAATGAAAGTGTGCCAGCTCCAAGAGCTTCTAATTATAAAGTGAAAGTCCCAAGATACACCATTAGAATGATATAACACTAGTTCCAATAATGGAACATTAAGCAACTACTTGCTTCTCAAAATACTAATCTTCTCTCTTATTCCTATCTTGAGAAGCCAACGTGAAAATTACTTTGCTTGAGCTATGAGGGTGTATATATAACACATGAGGTGACTCTCCACCTTCCTTGTGACTCTTGAACTTCCCTTATGACTCTTGAGCTTCCCTGTGACTTTTTGAATTCCTATGTGACCTTTGAGCTTCTACATGACTTTTCACATTCTATGTGTGACCCTTAGGCTCCCACACATTTACATTTTCTCATTTTTCAAAAATATAATATTACATTTCCACATATTTGTGGAAAAATACAATGAAACATAATTACTTTCATGGTGACACTTTGAGAAACCATGACTTGGAAATGGTGACATGACACTTCATTGTAGTATATCAATGCCAAGTCTTTTCCTTGCTACTATCTTCATATATTTAGGATTGGTCTTGTTTGTTTTTCAACTTCAATATCCAAGAGGTTGGTTAGAATATAGAGTCTTCCATATGATCTTGATCTTGAATCTTATGTCGTGATCTAGTGTCCTTTTATCTCTTTGCTTGATGATCTCTTTGCATATTCAACTTCATCAGTGTCTTCTTATAAATTCTATTTGTCATCCTCGGGCATCACCCTATCATGTCAAGATAATAACACCTACAAATGGAATTCACTCATGACAAGATGACATCAGTCCCAAAATATCTCAGTCTATCTTGTCTCTTATGCAACATATTGACTAAGTTGGGGCAGTGTGAAAGATTGAGGAGGAGGCCAAGGGATTGTGCAATGCGTAGGCTCATGAGGTAGAGAGTGAGGGTCTAGGCTCCATGACTGTGCAGTTTCTAGTGGTTGAGAGGTAGGGAGGCATGATTGCACGATTTAAGAAGTTAGAGAGGCAGGGACGGCATGCTTGCTCACCATGATTGCACAATGAAAATTTTTGAGAGGAAGGGTCAGTGTACTACATAATTTCGCACTGTAGTGACTTAGATATGGCTTGACTACTAACTAAAAGTGTGTAGTGCGTACTAGAGGCAAGACTGGGAAAGGACTGCGTAGTGGGCAAAAGCAACCGACAATGACTTAGCACTAGGACTGGGTAGTGCACAATATTCTCTGTGACTACGCAGTGCACAATTCCAGGAGGCAAGGATGCTTGATTATGGCTTGTGAATTCACAATGGGAAGTTCCAGGGGGTAGAAAGATAGGTGCATGGTTGGGAAAGTTGCGAAGGAAAGAAAAATAAAAAAATGGCTAAATGTGAGACCAGTAAGGAAGAAAGATGAGACTAGAGCATGTAACAAGACTTGAAAATCATCACACAGTCATAAATGACCAACCACATGAAAATGAAACACTCAGTACTCAAAATCAGCATGCATCCATTGAAACGACAATAAAATGACACTTACCTCCAAATGAGACACTTAAGATACACCTTTCAATGTGAGTGTTGACTGCATGAAAAAAGTGTGCAATACCTTGAGAATGTGTCCAATGCATGTCCCTATGATAGAAAAATCCATTAACAAGAAAGAAAGAAATGGAGTTTCCCCTTAAAGGTACGCTATAACTACCTTTCACAAAGAATGACACTTTCCTTAACAAAAGACGACACTTGGAATTCCTTCAAAAAGGGACTTCAAAACTTAGGAAGCAAGCATAAGATGCCTCTAACAACTAGAAATGATAGCTCACATGATTAAAGGGAGGATCCAAAGTTGAGTATAGGCCAAAATTTGGAGGGTGTTGTAGCAAAAACAACACTTTCTTTGCACAATAGAATAAACATGTTTTGATCTCATCATAATTAAAATCGTTTTCTTTCTTTTTCATATAATTAATGTGTATTTTATTATTGTCCTTTACTTCCTACAATTTTGAATTCTACCTGTAGCATAAATAATAAAATGGTCTCTGAGTAATCAAACCTCAACTCTGTGTTTTCACCTACATAAAATCAACAAAAGAATAAGATAATACATGCTACACACATAAAGCTGACGCCTCTTAAGTTTGTACAAACCCCAGGTTGATGATTAAAGTTGATACCCTTGGGAGTTACAATATTCTTGCTGTAATATTGAGGGCCATCAATTTTTACCCTCAATGCAGAGGAGATGTCAAATTATTCACTGTCTTCTTCCCTAGTTGATTTTTTCTTTCAATCATTTTCTACAATTTTTTTTTTTTTTTTTTTTCATTAGGTATTCTTTATTTCAATTATAGAAAATTACATTACATTAACATTCTCATTCAAAATATTACAAAAACATAAAAATATTTCTTTCTTTATGCCTTGTAGAATAAGGGATAACATAGGAATTTTTTATTATCAAAAACCCCCACTTCCACAAGCAACCAACCTTCTTTTGTTGACTATGAGCCTCCTACCCTATCCAAAGAGGATATTGATGCCTTTTTAGGTGGGTAAGCGAGGATTTCTATAGAGCCTGCAAAAGGAGAAATACCTTCACAACCCATTAATAACATGGTTGGAAATAGGCAACCTGAAGTGTTTCATATCAGGGGGGAAAATGGAGAAGCCAAAATGAAAAACATTAGCGTAACATGCCCCCTCCTAGTCCCATACAAAACATAGGTTAGGAGGAGGATAGTTACTATGCTGATACAAGATACAAGGTGCCATTATGAAAATGGGGTCTAAAAATTTCGATGTTTTCTGTTAGGGTCCTATAATAATAGGATTCATAATTTTGAATTGGCTATGGTTAGTCTTGTAATATTGTACATACTTTTGCTTTCTACAAAATGTTTTCCCATATTAAAAATTAAAAATTTAAAAAGGGTAAGTCCTAAAAGAATAATCAAAGGACTAAAAGAAAGAAAAAGATAAAAAAGATATAAAAAATATGAACCCAAAAAAAGAGATAATAATAGACCATGAAAGTGTGCAAATTCAAATGCCACTCCTTTTACTTTACTTTGCAAAATAATATTGTGTGAAGCTTGTCAAAAATGCCACAAATCCATAATGGTCAAAGTAGTTTAAACTTGATTCATTCATGCTTTAAATTTCATGTTAATAGATAGAGAATATAGATCTAGCCAAACTGTTTAATCTTGGAAAATCATTAGTTAGGTAGAGAATAATAATGAGCTCATCAATTTAATCTGATCCATTGGAAGTTATAAGGTTAAAATTGGATGGTTTGTTTATCAAAGAAAAAGAAATGAAGGGTCAGCAAGCTCAAATGCACCCAATGAATTAAGAGAAAATGCTAGGGTAAATAAAGAGTAGGTAGAAGAATTTTTGGAAATATACAAGGTTTCTGGCTCAAATGCACCTTCATCATACTTGATCCTATGTTTCATGTGCAGGAGGAGATATTAAAGGCAAAGGTCAATTCACTAAAGCTTATTCACTAATTTCCCCTCATTTCACTAAACACCTTTATTAATTTCCTTTCATTCTCCCCTTCATTATTTTTCAATTTTCAAAAGAGGTATTTTCCCTTGTAAAAATAACCCCCCCTTCGTTTCCATCTTCCCCCTTATTTCATTCCATTCCCCTTCCCAAAACCCCTTTCCCTAGTGTGAAAACCATTCCTATCATAAATAATACCCCCAATTTTATTAATTTCCCTTTTCCCCTTAAAAACACACTAAAACCCCTTTATCCTAAGTTTGAATGGTTGAATTTGTCGGGCCCCATTAAAAACCCTGCCTGATACCCTTTAAAATTAACCCCTATGTTATTTTCTAACCCATAGTCATGTGGTAAATATTTAGTCCCCCATTTTTGTAATTCCCCAATAACCTATTAACCCATCTCGTATATCAAAATCGCCTAATTACTTTCTAATTTTACATTTTATTGTAATTAAACCGGACCCCACTCCCAAATTCTGCCTTCGCAACTCTGGCGCATGATAGCCCTCCAATCTCGCACCTCCAGATATAATGGCCCATATCCATATCACGCGCTCCGATTTTCCGACACTTAAAATCCCAAAAACACATGAGATTTGCGGTTTTGGCTGATCACTGTTTCGCTACATGGCAGCACCATGTTGTATCACGTGCTCTCGAAAAATACCGCCCTCCACCCAAAAGCGGTGCGATATGGCATAAAAATGCCTCCCAGCAAAGCAAACCACTCACTGTTCATTTATTAATCCCGAGCCAAAATTTAACCATTGTTAGTTAAAAGCCGAAAAAGCCCCCTTTTCACTCTTTTCACTGATTTTTCATTGAAAACGCCTCTGTCAACCAATTCCAATGCCCGGAAACCCTATTCAACCATTTTCAACCCATTTACAACCTAAAGACACTACAGATTCCAAATTGAAGGAGCACACAAACAATTCAAGCTTCAGAAACCTCTGCTTCTACCATACAACCCTGATTGCACACCAAATATCCATTTTCTAGGTATTCTTGAAAGAACCAAAATGACCCTCTGTTCAAAGTTCTGCACAATAATTAATGAAAGGTTAATTAATTAAATTAATTAAAAGACCCTACCAAACTAGAATAAACCCACCATGCATCCAAAGGCCCTTTTTCTACAGATTATATTTTCCCTTCTTATTGTTCCAGAGCCCCTAAGATTACTCCTAAGCCACAGAAAGAATTATAGAAATTTTGAATAATAAACACATATGCAATGGAGATTATCCTGATCATGTACTATTGCAGAATACATACACAATACATAAGCTCCTTTACGTTGATCATCACTATAGCAGCATCAATAACAATAAAACATTAAGAGCATGCACACATTAACATAGTATGTAACCCGGGGAAAGCTTACAACTGAAAACCCAACACTATCTGTATATTAATGATTGAGAACATGTAACATTACAATAGTTAATACTTCTCACAAGTATCTAGCACTATCTCCACTTGTTACACACAATACATCTCAGATCTTATCTCCAAATCTATTCCACTGCTTGCCTGCCTCCACTGCTCAATACCTGCTCAAGAATGGATGAGAATGGTTGAACCAAACTCGTATTTACCTCAAAAGAATCACTCACACTGGGAATCATGTGAGCAAAGGCTATAATCACTTGGTATTGGTCAATTCTCATTGGCATAACTCAAACCCATTGATTGTGCAAATCCTCATGCACAACTATAGTCACAACTGATAGCAATCTGATCCTCTAACACCTGTCCCTGCTGAACTGAACATGCACTGAAATGCAACTGAGTTAATTGATGTATTCTTTAGTTGCATTATGAGTTAATAATTAGTTTAACAACTCATCATTAGTCTATTTGCAATTAGACTAATTACAACTAGTTTAACTAAGTCAAACTGAACACAACTCCAT
>APFE030933111.1:98531-134958 GCA_000404065.3 Pinus taeda
GCTGATGCTGGACTGGATCTTTGCAAAGATGAATGGCACTTTGATTATCACACCAAAGTGTAGTCGGATGCTGCTGCTCAAAGCCCAATTCTGATAGGATCTGACGAAGCCACAAGGCTTCCTTACTAGCTTCCACGGCACCACGATACTCTGCTTCTGCTGACGAAAGAGAAATGGCAGCCTGTTTCTTACAAGCCCATGTAATAGGTCCTGAACCAAGAGTGAAGACATAACCGGCAGTAGACTTCCGATCATCAGGGTCACCAGCCCAATCAGAATCAGTGAAACCAACTAATAGAGGAGTTGCTTTGGCACTGTAATGAATCCCAAACTGTATTGTACCTCGAACATAACGAAGTATTCTTTTAGCTGCTTTCCAATGACTTTCACGGGGGGTTTGCAAAAAACGAGCAACAAGGCCAACAGCAAAGGAAAGGTCAGGACGAGTATGGGTTAAATACAAGAGTTTTCCTACAAGTTGACGGTATAAGGTAGCATCAACTTCAGGAGAAGTACAAGAGACTGAAAGTTTGACTCCAGACTGAAAGGGAGAAGGAGCTGGCTTACAATCTTCCATGTGAAAATGACGAAGAATATCACAAGCATACTTGGACTGGGAAAGGGAAATACCCTCCTTGGATTGCAAGACTTGAAGACCGAGAAAATAGTGTAAGTGTCCTAAGTCTGTCATTTCAAATTTCTTTTTAAGGCTGGACTTCACATGGTTTATAAGGTTGGGATCACTACCAGTAAGAATAAGATCATCAACATAAAGAACAAGGATGATAAGAGAGTTGCCCACTTTCTTGGTGTAGACAGTATTGTCAGAATAACACCTAGAAAAGCCAGATTCTAAAAAAAAGCTATCCATTTTGGCATACCAAGCCCGAGGAGCTTGCTTGAGACCATAAAGAGATTTCTTAAGTCGACATACAAGGCTGGAGTCTGTTTGGATGAAGCCAATGGGTTGTTCCATATAGATTTCTTCATGCAAGTCCCCATGCAAGAAGGCAGATTTAACATCCATCTGATGGACTTCCCATTTTAAAGAGGCAGCAAGGGA
Organism: Pinus taeda; assembly: GCA_000404065.3. NCBI lineage: Eukaryota > Viridiplantae > Streptophyta > Pinopsida > Pinales > Pinaceae > Pinus > Pinus taeda. The sequence continues at coordinate 99,595 of APFE030933111.1, forward strand.
AAGAACAAGGCGGATAGAGTTCATTTTGGCAACAGGGGAGAAGGTTTCAGTGTAGTCAATGCCTTCAACCTGTGAAAAACCCTTAGCAACAAGACGAGCTTTATGTTTATCAACTTTCCCATCTGGTCCATACTTGGTTCTGTAAACCCATTTGCATCTAACAAGTTTGCGTCCCTTTGGTAGAGGAACAAGATCCCATGTATCATTTGCCAACAATGAACGATATTCTTCATTCATAGCTACGTCCCAATCTGGATGGCCTGAAGCTTCTGCAAAAGTGTCAGGATCATAATTTACTGAGCTTGAGCCAGTAAAGAAGAGGCTCTTTCAAACTGAGAACGTGTACGTCGCTGATCTGTAGGATCACCGGCAAGATCACCTGCTGCATCCCGAGTAGCACGGACCCATCTTGGAAGTTGAGGATCCTGAGAAGGTGGGGGAGGATTGCCATCCTCACTTTCATCATCTGAAGAAGAAATGTTTCAAAAGTAGAAGAGATAGGAAGAGGTGGCACATCCGCCGGACTAGGCTCGCAGGCCGATTTATTTTCATCAAATTTTACATCTCTTCTAATGATAACATTTTGGACTTAAATGGAATAAGTCTATAAACTTTTACATCTTCAGAATATCCAACAAAAGTACATTTCTCACTCTTAGGTTCTAAAGCTTTATGCTTTTCATCTGGAATATGGGCCCATGCTTCACTTCCAAAAATACAAAAGTGACTTACATCTGGTTTAATGGAAATCCAAGCTTCTTCTGGAGTGATATTCTTTAGAACCTTAGTAGGAGTGCGATTTATTATATAATTTGCACAATTAATTGCTTCGGCCCAAAAACTAAGACTGAGTCCTTTAGATTGCAGCATACAATTAGCCATTTCCTTTAAGGTGCGATTTTTCCGTTCAACTACACCATTTTGCTGTGGAGTGTAGGGAACAATGTGTTGCATTTGAATTCCATTTTCGGTGCAAAAGTTGATGAATGTGTTTTTAACATATTCTCCACCATTATCAATTCTTAGCTTAAGAATTTGATGTCCAGGTTGTTTTTCAACAAAGGCTTTGAAGGCCAAAAATGTGTTAAATACTTCGCTCTTGAGTTTTAAGAAGTATACCCAAGTGCGTCTGGAGAAATCATCGATGAAAGTTAAGAAATACTTGCAGCCAGAGAATGAAGCAACATGAAGTGGACCACACAAATCACTGTGCACAAGCTGTAAAGGGGCTGAGGCGTGCCAAGAGGCACGGTTTTCAAAATTGTCCTGATGATGTTTTCTGAGTACACATCCGTAACAAACACCATCTCTGCAAGATACCATAGGAAGACCTGTCACCATATTTTCTTTACATAGATGCTGAAGGGAGCGATAGTTTAAGTGACCAAATCGCTCATGCCAAGTTTGCTCACTTCATCATTATGAGCAACAAATACTGAGGGAAGATTTGATGACCCAAAGTTGTGAAACTTATACAACCTTGTGGAATCATCAGCAATACCAGTAGTTAGAATCTGTTTAGGATCTCTTAGATCCTTGATTACAACATCATGAGCTGAAAATTCAACAATTTTACCTTCACCTGAATGAGTTATCTGATATACAGATAGAAGGTTGCTGGATAAGGTTGGAACACATAATACATCATTAAACTGACCATTGTCTAGATGAACAGTTCCAGTTCCTACAACATTAAGAGATTTATCATCACCAACATATATATTTTTGGTGTTACAATCATGTAAAGAAGAAAACATGGCTTTGTTTTTGGCCATGTGATAAGAGGCTCCAGAATCAATGAGCCACTCATGAGAATGAGAAGAAGAAGATACATTTAATGCATAACCAGACTGAGATTATTGACAACGACATGCAGAAAGTGCCATTCCTGAAGATGAAGTTGAAGTTGAAGTAGAAGAATGCTCCACATGGATGTTATGTTTCTTCATTGCGCTTCCAAGGCTTCCATCTTCTTAAAGCATTTAGATTCTAAGTGGCCATCTCGATTACAAAAGTTACAATGTCTATCAGTCTTCTTCCATTTGTTTTTGTTGGTCTTATCATTTTGCTGAAATGATCTTTCATTTTGAGACTGAGTTTGCTTAGGACCCTTGTTTGGGTTTAGGACAATTCTTTTTAGGATATGACTTCTTAGGATTCTTAAAATTTGGTTGCTGCTGGGCGGCTAACGCTTTCTTGGAAGAGTTTCCAAGATTAAGAAGACCAAGGTGTAAGAGTTTTTCCTGTTATCTTATTAAAGAATCACAAAAAGAGTCAAAGGAAGGGGCCTTGTAGTCTTTTCCTTGACAAATGAAAGCTTCCCTTGTAGAATGGAAGGTGGAAACAAATACAGAGTAGACTGGTCCCAACTTAGTAAGGATGGAATAAATAAGGTTACTATCTTCTTTCTTAACCTTAACACCTTCCAAGAGATATCTAAGGGTCTTGAATTTGGACAAGAAATCTTCAATGCAAGAAAAATTATTAGGATCCAATGTAAGCAACTCATTTTCAAGTTGATGGGCTCTAATTTCATTTTTAATCCAAAAAACTTTAGTGATTTGGTCCAATGCTTCATGAGGAGTCTCAAGTTCTGCAATATGGAATCTAAGATCAGGAGAAATAGACATCCCTATCAAACCACGTGCTTGATCTTGTCTATTTTCCCATTTTGCAACCTTGTCTTCATCTTTTGGTTTCTTCTCTTGGCCCGTGGCTATTCTGTAGAGACTTTTACTTCTAAGTAAATCTTCCATGTAGGATGCCCATTGGAAGTAGTTAGTGCTGTCAAGAATGACTTGGCATGGACTTTCCATTTAAAAAAAAAAAACAGAAGTTGAAGATGCTGAAAGTAAGTGTTCCAATGGATAGATCTCGAAAAATTAGGCTGTTTTAAAAAAAACGGCTCTGAAAAAGGCTTCCGGATGAAGAAGTTATGGCTTTTTGAAAAAAAATTGTTGAAGTTGCTGGGAAAGTGCGCGAATGTGTGGGAATGAAAAAAACGCCCCCACAAAATGGGGATTTGAACCCAAGACCTCTACTCCCTTAAAATAGCTTTGAACCAATTGATCTATACAAAAAATTTGAGAGAGAGAGAGAGAGAGAGGGGGGAGGGGGGGCTTTGGGTTGCGTGCTTGCCTTGAGAAACCTCTTTTTCCCTACAAAACACAAAACACAAAACCCAACACGGACATGCAAGAAAAACGAACCTTATGGCTCGATGTTAGCTTTACCCAAAAAATTATATATTTAAAAAAAAAATGAACCTTGTGGCTCAAAGTTAGCTTTAGCCGAAAAACTAAATATTTTTCTCAATGTTTCTGATTTCCCGAGATCACACTAAGGTGCAGGGAAAAGAGCATACGCATGAGAAAAAATCATTTCTTTCTGTTTCTGATTTGCCCAGATCGCACAGAGTCGCAGGGCAAAGAGCATACACAGAAATGAAAGGTATAGATTCGGTTAAAAAAAAACTAAATAAACCGAAACCGAAATAAGCAGAGAGAAAATAACAGTAAACTGCAAATAAAGACTGTATACCTCCAGATCTTAAAAATGACGCAGATAGGGCTACCGGAAACCTTTTCGCGTGAAACGAAAGGGGTTCCTCACTGGAACAGATGCTCCGAACACAACAGAGCAGTCCTCTCGGCCCGAAAGCAGTCAGAAACAGTAGATCTAGGAAACGACAGCCGCATGCAGTTCTACCGGCTTCAGATTTGGATCACCAACGGACGCGGCCCTCAAATAGCTCTGATAACATGTAGGAATTTACAGGTAAGTTCCTCAGACAGAACACCAGAAGGACACCGCTCACAAATAGATCACAGATCAATACACCAGTATTTTGACGTGGTTAAAACCCTCAGAGAGGGAAACAGTCCACGGCCTGCGCCAACGTGGCTACTACAGGCAATGTATTAATAAAAGAATGAAAATTTACATAAGCTTCTCTCATGCACGGTTAACCTACAAATGACCCTCCATGCGCTTTAAATAGAATTCATGACCAATCGGGTGTCAAGCCACGGATCAAGTGTCGGTAATACCGAGGAGAGAATGAACCGTCGGATCACTACATATCGTGACCGTCGGATTGTAAGTTACAAAATGTACAACGGTAAGGAAACACACTTTACCTAACTCTATACCTAACTCTATACTAGACCAAGTTGAACTTAACTATTCCTATGTGTCGGAATATCCTAACAATAGACATGATCCATATGTCTAAAAATAGACTTTGTGCCATAATTTGCTTGCGGGCCCACTTAGTGAAGGCGACTCTTTTCACTAAGCTCCATCATCTTGTTACAATCTCAACAAGAATAATTCAATAGAATAAACCAAATTATGGCTTCCCAAAGCATATTGAGTGAAAAACCCCTGCAAATCCCTCACCTGGACATTGACCACCTCCCATTGGCAGACATAGATTTCAAAATTAAAGACACATCTACCTCTATCCACCTATTAAAGCTCCACTGCTGGAGCAAAGATAAATTCTTGAACTAGAATGAAGACATTCATCTATGGAATCAAATTTGCCCAAATACTTGTTACCATAAGTGTACTTGTTCCCTGAAATCATCCACTTCTGCCAAGCTTGTTATATCTCAAGTCAAAGAGCCATAGTCTCTCCTGACCAATAGATTTTATTTACAATCATTACTGAGTCCATAAATCAAATGTTGCAGATCCAACCAATCCCAAATGAGAAACCATTTTCCATTGAAGCCTTACTTGAACTTTATATCAAGTTGGACCTTCCCAAGAGGGCTCAAATCTTTCAGACTTTCATCCTAGAGGAGTCTCATACTCCTACAGACAATCCTCCATACTCTGCCACCATTTTCTCTCAAAAGGCCAAAAAAATTATAACCATGCTATCTTATATCCTTGGGTATACTACCGATGAATCTGTAGATGAACCTGTACTTGCTTTGATTTCTATTTTTTGCCCAGGCAAGCCTCTAGCAACAATCTTCAATTTTTCCTAGTTCTTGGCAGATAGAATTCATGATTAGTTGATCAGGTTGCCAAATGAAAGAGTATTTAAATACTCTTTAGTGTTGTTCCACATGTTTTTATATTTTCAGTCAGATAGGTTTCCATTCAATATCCATAAGTTGGACACTAAGGGCCATCCCAGATCAGCCATCTTTTGGACACCCTTAATCCAAAAGTATTCCACTATTTTCAGTTACAAAGAGTTCATTGATTCCTTTGTGCGTCCATTTGTAAATATGCTAACTAGTAGAAATCAACCCAGGATCAGTGATGAGATAAAAAGAGTTTTGCAGTTATCCAAGAATAGCAAGAGACTGATATCTATACCAGGACCACACATAAATCAGGATATATGGATCCCAACTCACTCCTTATAAGCTGCCTAAATACCTCCCCAAGAGGATATTTGCATTATTTCAGGGAGATCATAAACTCAGATGAGGTCAAATTTCTGTCAGCTAGGAAGAAAGCACAATTCAAAATCCAAAACCAACTGGGCCCTTTTATTTGTAATAATAGGGAAGCTGGACAAGAAGCAGAGAAAATTTTACAACAAATGAAGTTCAATAGTAGTTTCATGTGGCAATATGACCCTAATGGAGTCATAAAAAAATTAAGTCTCAATTTCAAACTAAGCCTTTTATGCATGAGTCCAGGCCAGATATTGAAAGATATGCCAACTAGTTAGAGTGGTTGGAAAATACTTTAATAGATGTGGAAAATACCTAAATAGATGTGGAAAAGCAGATATCTATACTAGTTCCTTTCTGCAGATTCCAACCCTACAGGAACAAATGGGTATTAGTCCCATTCTATAGACTCCAGCCATGCATGACATAAATGTAAAAAGAACTAGGGAAGAAGGTTTTATCTCTAAAATGGATACTACAGATGACAGGTTTGAAATCAGTTACAGGAAGAAGCCCAAGCTTAATCCTATAATTGAGTAAGAGGACACCATTGAGACAGTTGAAATCATTGATACTGACATAATGGTTGAAAAGAGTATAGGTCAAGTAGTTTCAGAGGAAACTCATCAACCTTCCACCTCAAATGCTCAGATTATTGAAAAACAACTCAGTATTGAAGTCTCTTCATCCAGTAAACTAGTAGATAAAGATAAAGATATAAAAGAGAAGTACAAAGAAATCAAGTTGAGGAATGAGGCATTAAAGGCAATACTTCAAATAGACTCCTAGCAATAAGAAGAGGTTGATGTCAGCTTTTGACATTAAAACTAGAAAAATGCAAATGACCTTTTTGCAGCCTACAATCCAACAGCGTAAAACATCAGCAGATTATAGGAAGACAGAGTTTGAAGTTTTGTCCAAGTACCTTCACCCTATTGATCAAATTGAATTCCATAAGCAGGTAGGTGAAATGATTTACTAAAAATGACTAACAAAGCAATAAGTGTGCACAAGCTTCAAAGTTCTCTAGACAACATCACAACACAGTTTAAGCTAGAGAAGGAATCATCACAGGCCAAGGATAACAAAATAAAGTCACTAGAAGACTCGGTAATTGAAATTGGATATAATGCAAATGATATTAAGGCTGCAGAAAAACTAATAAAGAAGAAAAATGAGGATATTGTTGCTTTTAAGAAACAACTGAAGTTGCCTCCTTCTGAACATCCACAGACTAAGGAGGTCCTAGAGAGCCAAACCCAGCAGACTGAAATGATGGATCTCATTCTTCAATTAAATGCTCAATTGAAAGAAATGGAGAATGAATTGGGAAGTTTAATACAGTTGAAACAACATAGCCTTGAGACAACTAATACCATTGTTATTCCTACAATTATTACAATAGTTCCTTCAACTTTGGCAGCTTCATTGATCCCAACAGCTCCACTAGCTACAACACTTCCAGTCGCAACAATAAATACATCAGCAATAGGTTCAACAATAGCAACAACTCATTCAAGTGATGAAGCAAGTAAACTGGTCAAAGCCATGGAGGACATGTCCATTCAGACCACTGAAATAAATAGACTTAAAGAATAGATAAGAAGTCTAGAGGATGAGAAGAAATTGGCTCAAATTATGCATAAAAATGAAGTACAGAAGTCAAACAAGTTGACTGAGAGGATAAAGAACTTGGAAAAATAATTAACATTGAGGGAGCCACTTGCACAAGCAAAAGAGAAACTCTGGGCCAATATCATTGACTCTGTCAGTGATATTTGGCCATCTATACAAGTTATTTTTGAACAAAATGATTTAGTCAAAGAGGCTAGTGAAGCAATTCAAAGAGTTAAGGACGAACTTGGAAATATGCCAGAAGAAGCCTCAAGAATAATCCAATTCCTTAACTCAAAGAATAAATATGAATTGCAGGAGCTTGACATAGTTGATAGGACTGACACTATATTAGAGGTGAAGAAAGTAATCACCAAGAGGAACTTGATGATGCAGCTTGAGGACACATGCCAAACCATGGAGTTAGCTATACACAGGTTCATGGTCAAATTTGATACTTTGAGGCAGAAACGTCTACCAAATCTATTGCTAATAAATGACAAGTTAATGCCACATGAAGACTATAACAAGAAAATCAGAGAAGTGGCAAGGGAGCAAGCCAATAATTCCTCAATGAAAGGGATGCCTACAGGAAAGGTTATTTACCAGACTTTTGAGAACCTCTTTTACCTCTGACATGAGGTAAAACATCTTTTTGTAAACAAGCCCACCTTTGAAAATACACAGAAGCTGATGAAGTCTATAGAAGAATGGTAAATATTAAATTACCAGATACAGAGACTTGGGAAAGATTAAATGATTTACTGTGAAAATGCAAGGTAAACAGTGGATACATAGCATTGAAATAAAAGCAGCAGGCCAGCTAAGTCTAAGAGTATAAGATGAAAGAGTATCAGTCAAAAGGAAAAGTAAAAGGATAGCCATCGTAAAGCAACAACAAAGGATAAAAAGTAGTAAAAGATCTGACAGTAGAGCTAAATAAACAGGGACATCTTGCATCAGTTACATATCTATCTATATCTTCTTGTATGAAGATTTTTCTTTTTCCTTGAGTAAATCCTAAAAAAGACAGTTTAGGATATTTTGTAACTATTTTTGTATAAACACTTCATAATTCAAAGTATAGAGGGTGGATTTCTTAACATTTCTATAGTTGTATTGTTTTGAAACCCAAGGGTTCAATGTACCATTTTTTCAAGTCAGCAGACTGGATTGAGTAATAAAGGCATTGCATTATAGGATTCTTGTGATGGGCCAGTTCAGTGAAGTATTTTTTGTTTGTCAAATTGTTATCTTCTAAAGTGTTTCACATACTTGCATGTTATCTAAATTGAATTAAATAACTAGAATATTCTTACAAAATTTGTTTAAGTACACTCTGTCCTAAACAATTATTCATTTTAATGTTTTCTTATGATATCCAGAGTAGGGAATCCTTCATTGCTCCCTAGTTTCAATTGACCTCTATCATTTCCCTCATTATCCGGTTTGAGGAATCCTTAGCTGCTCCTTGACCTCAATTGAAAACCACTTCACCATCCAGCCTAAAAGATCTGAATTTACTCAGCTACCTTGCCATGTAAACACTATCTTTAGAGCTTGATTCAATCCCATTTTCTTGACACTTGACCCCATAGCCCAATGGCAAAGGACATCCCTCTATTCATCTAAGTCAGTGATTCCACCACCAAATCAAAATCAAAACCCAATCAAAGCTTAAATAACTAGCCTAAAACCAATTGACTCAACAAAGTTAAATCATAAAGAGAGAGCCCTCTCTAAGCATTAGGAAGGCTAGATCCTGATCTCAAAAATAGGTTTGTGGTTACCTCTAATATTTCTTTTGACACAAGATAACAATTCTAGAGAAATTTTAGAGTGATAACATTTTCAACTCACTTAATGCCTAAATTTGACATCACCATTGCGTTCATCTCATTAAGACAATCTAGGTGATCTAAAATTTTGCTTCAATATGACCTCCAAATAAAGAGATGTGACCATTACAATATGATGAATTAGAGGATGCCACATCATAGTCTTGGCCATGTATCCATATCCCCTGGATAACCCTAGTGCCACATGGAAATTAATTATTAGATGCCACCTCGTTCATGGGTTTGGGCCCCAAACCCCGCTATATGCAATAAAAATACAACCTATACACATATAAATATATGGTCTCTTTGACCAATGTGATGGGTTTTTAACTGTCGGCACTCTACCCGTCTCTCGAGCTCTGTTACCTAGCCAATTTAATTGTGCGTGCTTAACGATTTCTTTGGGGTTCACCCTCTGGGTTGAATTGTTGTGGGTCCACTCATCTGTGCCAATGGATTAGTTGTTGGGCTCATGTGTCTACGATGATGACCTACGCTTATGTCACCCCTCTCAAGCCATTGTTCAATGCTCTCTATACTCCCTCAGAGTTACCCTCTAGGATTACTTTCTTTGGTGGACCCTTTCTTCAATACTATTAATGCCATTTGATTGGTTCTCACCAACATCAAGTGCATGGCCACGACAACTCAAGCTGGCCTTTTTTATCCCGATTCTTCCCTTTTGTATGGATTTTTTAGGGCTTTGGGGATGCGACCCATATGATATTACATCATCCCAACCCCTAGCACAACCACTGATCACCTCCATTGCTCAATTTTGGCTGCTTGTTCCACTTACATTGCATCAGTTGGGCTATGCAGTTTTATGGCTAGCATTCTTCCTTGAAGTCAACCCTTACTTTGCTTGATAAAATTCATTCACGACAACATAAAGGTTAAGGTTAAGGGATTGAAATAAGGCTTTTTCCTGAGTCATTTGCAAATGATTTATGCCCATGACTTTGCCACGATGGCTCTGGTCAAAACTTGTGCCATTGATGCTATATATATGTTCTTGAATCCATTCGTTTTTACACGGATTCACACCCTTCCCTATACATAATGTATAACTGGACTGAGTGTGATTTAACCACACAATGTTGAACTTGGTGGTTTCATAAGTGACTCCCACTAGAATTATCACCACAATGGGTTAAAGGAAGCACTTTAGTACTCTTTACTAGACTCAAGAGACTTAACTAATCTACTGAATTGAAATTTAAGAGCACAACCATATTGCTAGCATTCTTACACACAAAATACACTTAGTGTTGACACAATGCATTCCAATCACTATTTCCATCAATCTCTTAGGAATACACAAAGGCTTAATCGACCCTTTGACAAAAAACCACTATATTTCATATCTTCACCGCATGCAAAGAGATTCAACGAATCCTTTAAGAAATTATTCAAGGGTATGAGTGTCCAAAACACATAATATTCTTAGTGAGTGCTTCCTATTGGAGAATCTACTATGGAATATATTTAAACCAATTCTACTTGACCTTAATAATTGCTTGTGAACTTTAGTTATCTTCTTATCTTTCTTAATTAGATCTTTTCACCAAACAATTATCAAGAGAAAAAATAATAAGGACAATAGATATAAAATGTAGGCTCCAAAATATGGTAAAACCCTTCCGAGAAGAATCCCAAAAAAAATCTCTTCTCTTCTTATATAATCTACTTCAAATGAGAAAACCAAGACCCAAACCCCTAGACCAAGTCCTCCTCCAATTACCAAGTCATCCCTCCAACAAATCCCTTGCAATATGTCAAAGTCTTCCAAAGTTAACAAGAGCCAAATTATTTCAAATCAACCCTAATCCAAATCTCAACCCTATAGTTCAAGTCTACAACTTCACCTACAACCCTTCAACCCTACAACTGTATAGAAACCCTAATTTACTTCACACATGTGAGCATAAAAGTCCAAATTTTTGCATCTTTCCTTCTCTAGGGTCTCCTCATCTTATTTCTTCTTCGCTCTATATTTCTTCCTGTTCTCTTGCATATCAAACTTTATTGGTGAATGGTACAAATGAGGTTGAATTTACCTTCTATATATACCCTTTTGTAGTGGTCGAATTATCCCTTTCTAGGCTGACATTGACTGGAAGGGCCGACTTATGCTAGGAGGCTTATTGACTTTCTACACTCAAAATAAATTCTTTTACATGATACATCTTGCCTATATGGGTCTTATATACATGAAATTGACTCTCTTGACTCATGCCAATTACTATTATAACATGAAAAACCATATAAGCTTGAAGAACATGCTTAACCTAGTTGACCAATCAAAAGAAGCATGAAACCCATGCTTGAAAATAATAATTTTTATTTATTATTTTTATTGCTACATAAGGTATGCATAATGACATGAGTACAATGACAATAATGAAGAGTGAAACTAGTTACATTTTCCAACAATCCCTATTAACTAGGGAGGTATTCATAATTGTACAACCAGTACAATGATATTCTCAAACTTATGAGTTCTCATAAGAAGAGTTGGATTGGTAAGCCATTTATAAGCATCAACATCATAACCAACATTGTTAACATAGTTAGGCATTGACTTGAAAAGATCTATTTATATCACAACAAAAATGCTGGGAGGATTTATGTGAGATGCCACACTACCCCTCAAGGTACATACCCCATCCGAATGTTCACTAGGTATGCATTTTTATTCTTATCTTGGATTCCCAATCCTTAAAGTATATCGTTCCTCTTAGACAATTCTTGTCTTGGATACTTATCCAATCCTCAAAGAGTGTCAGTCGACAATATTTCTTCCTCTCTTGGATTCTATATTCTCAAGGAATATTAATCTCAGATGCTCATTTGATCCTTCATCCACCATTCTCTTTCCATGGTCTTCACTTATATGCATGACTATTAGTCATGCCTAGTGCATGACACATAAAGAAGATAATATGATGTATTTAACATTAATCCCTCTCAACCTATAGATGAGATCCTCATTCCCTCTCGATTGGGGAATATAACCTTTCTCCTTCTCAAACATTTAAGGAGACTTCTTACTCCCTCTCAAACATAGAGGAGATTCCTTACTTTCTTTTGATTGGGAAGTCATAACCACAAGATTTATATCTTGTCTTCATAAGTGTATCAACTACTATTTCTTCATGGAGATCTTTAAGTCGTAGCTACATCGATCCTACTTTTCCTTGCATCTCATCCTATTGAGATTCTACCTTCCTAGATATTATGATGCCATCTTCTTCATTTAATCTTATGACATGGTTTATACCAACAATCTTACATATCGCTTCCTTCTATTTATAATCAATGAAGGCATTATATTGATCCCATCAAAGTATAAGTGATCATAACTTCCGCTAAACATGAAACTAATCTTCATGAATATTAGGTTATCTTCTTGTACTACTATCTTATAATCCCAAGATGAAGTTGACATATTGACCATGTAATCCTTCAAGGATTACCAAAAAAATCCACTCAATCTATATATTATTTTAATAGAGTCCAAAACTAATATTTGAACTTGCCTCAATTGTCATTATGCATTTCTGCAATATTCTTCCAGAAAACAAAACTATATGCCAATCAAATAACTAATATCAAAATATTGATATCATAATTACCTTATCATGATGGTCCTTTCATCAAATTATTTTCTTACTTGTATCCTTTGAGATAAACATACTTCCTCATGGTCCATCTTCATATTGTATAAGAGTCTTTCTCCATTCATTCACTTTTAATCAACATTCCCATGGATCAAAATTGATTAGAAAGATGCAATGTCTTCCCTGGAGTTGTCATTATCAACTCTCTTTCTTTCTTCCGGAGACCATACTTGATGTTTATCAATATTTTTATGTTTATGCCATGCTATGTTGTGGTAGAGTCTTGATTTTTAGCCATTCTGAAGCATATTAAACTTCTTATTTCAAGAATCAAGCAACCACATTAAAGAATTACTGAGCACATTCTTATAACTAGCTATTTTTGCAAGACTCTTATAGATATATATTCTACCTTTTTAGAGAAAAGTTACTTAAAGACATGCATACCTTTGCTTTCATACAATGATCTAGCCATACTTCCTTGAACGAGCTTGCTTCTTCTACTTATCGAAAATAGGTTTCTTTTTCCAAGAGGAGAAAAACTTTAATTATGCCTTTCATACTACAATTCAACCATCTACATTCCTTCATCCTTCAAGACTATAGATTCCTTACTAGATGAAATATAAACCAATCATAATGCTTCTTCCAAGGACCATCCTAGATGATGGTTCTTATAGGAGTATATTTAATGATCCTTCTTGCAAATGCTACCTCTATCATTATGTTAGAAAATGCTTGGATGAATTATAATATGAAATATTGTCCCAATCTTCTCATTCTTGTAAGATAGATGATTCCTTTCAAAGAAACTTGATTATGTAGACTCTAATTCTACTATCATATGCTTCTTTCTATCATGCCATGATTTAAAAAAAACCAAGACTCTTCTAGAGAATGCAACAATGCATGCTACTCTACTTTCTACTTAATAACATAAAGAAAGATTTCATAATGAACTTGATAGAGATGGAGCTTCCTTCAATAGTAAAGATCTTTGGGATCTTCTCCTTTCAACTTCTTCTCAGGTTCTCCCTTTTCCCTAGTTATGTTAGTTTCGATCATTTCCATCCTTTTTATGTTCTTCTTGTTTGGACAATCCATCTAAAAATATCCATACACATTGCATCCAAATCATTTAATATTGGACATATCAAGTTTTCCTTTGGACTTTCCAAACTTCCCTTTCTTCTTGTTTTTGGATTTAATAACAAAGGATTGAGACTTCTCATTTGATTTGGTGTCATCCTTTGCCTCTATTCTAGTTTCTTCCAAGATACATTGAGCCTATAACTCATCAATATGAGTAGTATCTTTTCTTGAGTAGACACTAGTTACAAAACTGCTCCAATCAGGTGGCAATGCATTTAATACAAAAGTAGTCATTTATGAATTGAAAACAACTTCCCCAAGTCCTTGCAACTGGTTCTTTATTTGTGAGATCTTCATAAGATAAGTGGCCATGTCTTCATCCTTTAACTTTATTATTCTATATATTTGATTCGTCAAGGAAATATTTTGACATGATGTGCTTATAGAGTACAATTTCACGAACTTATCATACATAACTTTGGATGTCTTCAAATCAACAAAAAAGGGAACAAGATGATCCTTTATGGATTCAATAATTATCGTTTTTGCTTTTATTTCTTCCTTGTATTTTTCTAACTCTCGAGTCTTCTCTTTTGCTTGGTTTAGAAACTTCACCAAGAACATATCCCATGACCTCATTTTCTGTGAGTATCAAATCGATGCTCTTCTTCTATTCTAGGAAGTTTGTTGACAAAATGAGCTTATTGATTTTCTTGAAAAATGTAGATATATATTCTATAGACTGAGACATGGAGTGCAAAATGTTACTTATTTTTCAAATGAGTGTCCTTCTCGATGATGTCTCCAACTATCTTGATGATTTCAAGATCTTCAAAAAGACTTCAATGATGCCCTAGAATGATGATTTCTAGGATACCTTTGATAATAATGTCTTCAACAACTTCAAGGAGTGGATGGTGATCCCAAGGTTATTTGATGCTTCCTTTCCTTCAAAGATATCTTCCAACGAGCCTTCAAATTGATGACTTTCCAAGAGAGAGTGGAAACCTTTCGTTCAAAAATGATGAAGTGCAACAAAGAGTCTTCAACAAAAGCTTATTATTCCTTCCTTGAATGAGAGATTTATCCTTCTTAATATGATGATGCCTTCAATATAGTAACCCTCCTATTCTCTTAGGGATATATTGTTCCTTCCTTTGATAATTGCGTTTCTTCATTTACACATTAAATTCACCCTATAACATCATTACATTATTTAGATTTACATTATTATTCAACAACATATGCAACTATGTAGAAAGAACAATCTCATCATCCTCAATGTAGAGGAACATAAAGGAACAATAGAAGAAAATCATTCACACATAGAGACACCAAGATTGGTCGAAGACTAGGGAAAAATCCACTATGGGGAAAACCCTTTCAAATTCTTCTTCTTATTAGATTGTTAGTGAATGATTCAAAAAAAGAGAGTACAATGATCCATGTCTTCATCTATGAAACTATCCAAAAACAAAACTACAACATCCATGAAATGAACCCAACAATACTTTTACTCAAAAAACTGATTCTGAAGCTTGTAATGAATTGTCACTATATGGAATCAACTATCGATCACTGTGGTCAAGAGAAACCTTTAGATAACTGAAAAACAAAACCCTAGATGCTGATCACATGGATAAAATGTTGTGCATGTGACTGAAGGGCTTCAGTCGCATGCATGAGCTGACCAAGGAGTGACTTTGGCCAATATTTCTCTATGTTGTGCCTATGACTGAGGCCCAAAACGATAAAACTATGATGCAAGCTTCAAACCTGCAATTTCACCTTCGTGCGAATCCATTCCTCCATGGATTTGCCTCAAACCTATGTGAGCCAAAAAAAAGAAAGATAATAGAAGAATGATTTATGATTATGTCAAAAAGAGGTTGAGGTCACTTATATTTATATCCTTCCAAGGCTGTCCACTTTTCTTTAGGGCTGACTTGATCAAATATGTACATGAGGTCTTATAATTAAAAAATACACTTTCCATTATCTAATTTGAGTGATCTTTAGGTCAATTTTGGTCCTCCCTAAAAGAGAAATTCAATGAAATCATCATATCCATCAAATGAGATATACAAATTAGAATTTGATTGCAGTTTCATGTTTTAATACTCCCCCACAACTAGGGATAATTCCACTTGCATTATGTCATGTGTATCCTATCATCATATCATATCCAATATCAAGTATCTCATCATGAAATGACATCAATGCTCATATAATTTTATCTCTGCTTATTCCTGCTCATATGTTGAACTATATTCAATCTAAAATAAAAAGATTTTGACATTGAAGGGGAGCCTAAGCTATCACCCTCTATTCATCGGGGAGCCATCGCTACCACCCATAATATCTGCCAGCGGGGAGCCCAATGCTATACCACCTAGGAAACATTAGTGAGGAGCTAATTCTGTGACCCACATCATCCTTGAAGAGAATATCATCAATGAGAACATCTCAACCTGGAACCACATCAGGGAGCATATCTCAACCGGGGATCTCATGGGGGAGCTAAACATCTACAACCCCATATCGATCAATAGGTTATATAGGGGAGCTACTACTCAACCCATCCTATTACCTACTAATATTACCAACAATGAACCTCAAGAGCCATCTGGTAGAATACCTGCATCATAATCAAATTGGGTTGAACACCCCCATGTACACTCTCAATCTGCTGGCCAGATAGGGAGCGATATTCCCAATAAGCCTAACTTGTGGGTATGATGTCAATTGGGGTATACTATGCAAATACCAAGATAGGGGAGTTACTACTTGACCCTATGGGTAATAGATAGGGGTGATACCCTATTTTCCAGAGATCTATCAACCCCAAGAGCCCTCTATCTAAATTCCTCACCCCGTGAGCTCAAATAGGGGGGAAGAGTTGGTTCAGTGTTCTCGATCAACAATGCTATTTTTGTAGATCAACAACATATCATATGGTAATAATAATATTTAAATAGTAGCTATCTCTTATTCATACAGGACATCCAAATATCATATTAGAATAAAAAATTATACATATCATAAATGGATACCATAGTCATCCTACCTATCAAGGAGGTGTCAACCACAAGCCTAAGCTTGTTCCTACAACAACACTATCTCAATGAATGTATCTCATTCCCAACTATATACGAGATTTTCTTCCAATAATTTCCCACTCTTTATCATCATAATGTATCCATCTCATGCCTAGAACATGCTCAAGCATATCTCCAAAAATATTCTTCATCTTGTTTCATTTCTAGTCACGCTAGCAACCATTGTACTCAACCTCGTTCATGCTTAAATCTACAAGGAAACACCCAAATTTTCTCATTAATAATGATCCAAACATCATCAGTACATCCATGAAGTCACATATCATAGGAAGAATGTCAAATATAGATAATCCTATGCAAATATCTCGGAGGGTGCTTGGAGGCAACTTAATGTGTATGAAGAAGCTCAATCATGAATTCACCAAGATTCTATGCACATCATATATATATGCAGATGGATGTTCAAAATAGAACATCAAAGCTTCAATCAACTATCGGTTGCTAAGTCAAGTTCAATAATATCTCTTCACAATTTCTTGAAATTCAATCAGAGTGCCCAAGGATTTGCATTTCCACTTTCCAAAAACTCTTCAATAGCTTTGCAATATAGATTTTATTTTCTAGCTTTAGAACATAATTTAGCATCTCATGATTATTCATTTTGATTTTTAGATGCCATCTCCCACTTACTTTAATCATCAGAGGCTCATTATTTGTCAATAATAGACTGCCAGTAAAAAAAACAAAAATTAAAGCCATACCTTGGACCACTTTTGAAGTAGAGATTTGGATCAACATATCATCCTGTCATCACCAGATAACTATCAATGTGGAAATATATGGATCGAGGAGCTTGCTTCATGTAATGCTTTCTGTAAACATAACACTTTACAAAACCAACATGCACAATCTTACATATATAAATATTGTGAAATCAAATCAACTAAGTCAACTTATCAAAGTTTAGATGCCATATCAAAATTAATATCAAACTCATCAATATCACTGTAACAAATTATTTTGACTAGGTGATAGGTAGAGATCACATCAAGTTGTGACTTCATCTATCAACAAATTTTCATTTACCAAACAATATCAAACCAAACTTCATCAAGTCATTCTCATGATCATAGTATAAGTCACCAGATCCAAATTCATATACCAATAATAAGTCACGTAGGTTCCATCCATTTATTGTGAGATTACTTCACAGTGAATCACATCTATTTATACTTCAATGAGGCCAATACAAAACCATTATCAAATACCAATTTTAGTCACTAAAATATACTACACCCATTTAGCATTGTTATCAAGGCAAATCATCAGTCATTAAGGTAAAATCTAAATTTTTCTATCAAAGATATATATATATATATTATATATATAGTATATATATATATATAAATATAATATATATATATATATATATATATATATATATTATTATATATAATATATATATATATATATATATTATAATATATATATATATATATATATTATATATATATATATATATATATAGCCCAAAACATATCACAACATCAAGTGAAAGTTACAATCATTATGAATCATCAAGTCAAATACTACTTATCTATATCAATTAGCCAAAATCATAATGACATATTGATATGCATATCTTTGTCACCTACAAACACAAGTTTAGTCAACATATTCACATTATAGTAAGTCAAACATTCAAACTTCCATGCTCATAGAACTTTCTGTTGTCTGCTCCATGTCTATAGGACTGACATCCTTCAAGTGTACTTCTAATTTTATGCACAAATATTTATTCTTGTCTCCTATAGGCATAGTCACACCTATAGGCATTTCTCCAAGCAATTGAGAGGCTATAATCACACCCTTAATATTTATTCCACTTGACTGAGGCTTAGAGTAAGGGAAAACTCTCTCTTCTCAGGTCAAACCTTTGTTGTAGACCAACAATATCAAATATTTTTATATTCATTCCCATAAATCATATTTCAACAATAAAGAGTCTTCTATACATATAGGGAAAACGATAATAGGAGTAAGGATCTTATAGAGATATTCTCCCTCTAAATGGAAAGCCACTTCAATAATCTTCATTCAAGTAATCAATATGTCTATAATACTGTCATGCATCAACACATATATTAGATCATAAATGAAAACATATATCCATCATGGTCATAACATGTTAGCATCATCTATTTCATCATTACATCATGACATCAATCTTCCATCAAGGGTTAGATTCAAATAACTAATAGGAGTATACTTCAAGAACCATGATCATAAACATTATTTCTTTGTCACATAACTCAATCAAGTAAGGGCATTCAATTTTACCATATGCTATAGTTAATAAGCACATCAAAACATAAACACGATCAAAAGATCCTGAATATCAATCTCATTGTTACACTTTTATCATCATGGATAACATGATTTTCACAAACAATACCAATAGTGTCAAGTTATCATTTACTATAATCAAGGCTTTAGCCTTCTTTATGGAATCAATATATCCAAAATGATAGGTGTTAGCAGAAAGTCAAGTATACCAATTATCAAAGATAAATATTAAGTAGCTTCACAGAATCAACAAATTCATCATGTTTAAGGAGTAAGATACTTGTTCAATACCAAGTCCATCATTTCATCATAAGAATCATGAATCTAAAACATTTTCATATGCATGAGCCATATGTGAATGAGACATTCTCATCATACCTTAGGGCTTACCATTCCATCCAATATTACCGCTGAATCATAACATTGAAACAATATACCATGCATACCTTGTAGTATTCAAATACTTGTGCACCTTCTTATTTTACATAGGAAGCTTGTAGCACTTTGTCACCTTTTCATCAGGTGCTTGATTTGCTATTTATTCTATTCCTACACTAGCCATTATCCTCAAGAAAGATCGACTTATCACGAATCATAAGGATGCTGTAAACATCCAAATACTTAAATATACATGCATGAAGTATAAGTAATGATCAAAACAATAATCAGATCAATAAGTCTGAACAAAATTAAGGACATAAAGGAGCATCATAAATAGAAAAATAATTATCTCCAATGAGAGGTGATCATCTCTCTCTTGTACCAACCTTCAAGCATCATAACTATCCATTGGCTATATGACAATGTTTCCTTCACTATTTCAATAAAATTTATCAATAACCAGGCCTACTAGAAGCTATCCCATCTAGGGCTTCATAAAATCTGTAACAAGTGCTTGAGAATCTTCATATTGACCATGCTAGGGTTTCTAGATTTCATATCTCAAACATTTTTCCATAAACCAGGGTTTCTCCCATAACATAACCTCATAATATCCATCAAACTCTAATACACAAATTGCCTAAGGTTTTCTTCAAACCCTAGAATTCTTTTAGGTCTCCACCATCCTCTCTTGCATCCATCAACGATGTCATCATAGGGGTGATCTCTATGACTTTTCTTCAGCGTAGCTCTGAAACCATATTATTTTTTCTTAAGGCTATATTGTTCTTTGATTTAATAATTGAATTTCTTCAGTTACAAATTAAATTCACCCCATAACATCATTACATTATTTAGATTTACATTATTTTTCATCAACATATGCAACTATGTAGAAAGAAAAATACCATCATCATCAATGCAACATAACATAAAGGAAAAATATAAGAAAAGCATTCACACATAAAGACACCAAGATTGGTTGGAGACTAGGGCTAAACCAACTATGGGGAAAACCCTTTCAAATTATTCTTCTTATTAGATTTTCATTGAATGATTTAGCAAAAGAGAGTAAAATGATCCATGTATTCATCTATGCAACCATTCAACAAAAACAAATACAACATCCATGAAATGAATGCAACAATTCTTATACTCAAAATCTTGATTTTGAAGCCTGTAATGAACTATAACTGTCTATGGTCAACTTTCGAACACTGTGGTCTACGAGCGAAATATTTGGATAACTGAAAAACCAAACCCTAGATGCTGGTCACATGGAGGACATGTTGTGTGTGCAACTAAAGGGCTTTAATTGCATGCATGAGACGATCAGGGAGCAACTGTGGTTGAGATTGATCTATGCTGTGGCTGTGACCGTGGCCGAGATTCTTCTGTACTGTGCCCATGACTCAGGCACAAAACCCTAAAAATATGATGTGACCTTCGGAATCTGCAATTCCCCTTCATGTGAATCTATTCCTCCATGGATCTACCTCAAAATAGTGCGAGCCAAAAACAAGAAAGAGAACAGAAGAATGATCCATGATGATATCTAAATGAGTTTTAGGTCACTTGTATTTATAGCCTTCCAAGGGTGTCCATTTTTCTTTAGGGCTAACCTGATCAAATATTCACATGAGGTCATAGAATTAAAAAATACACTTTCCCTTATCCAATTTGAGTGATCTTTAGGTCGATTTTGATCCCTTGAAAACATGAATTCAATAAAATCATCATATCCATAAAATAAGTTGTCCAAAGTTGAATTTGAATTCAATTTCACATTTTAACATCTCCTAGGTCAATAGGTCTACTTCTTCTTTCCTCGTGTCCTTTTGAAAATGATTCCTCTTGACAAGCAATCCTTTATTATGTCAATAAGATGATCTCCAAGGTGCATTCTTCTTCACCTTAGCTCTGATACCATGTTGGAGAATATTCTAGGGCAATTATTTAAACCAATTCTCCTTAATATTAATAATTGCTTGTGAACTTTAGTCATCTTCTTATCTTTATTTACTAGATCTTTTCATTAAAAAATTATCAAGAGAAAAAATAATAAAGACAATAGACACAAGAAGTAGGTTCCAAGATAGGGAAAAACCCCTCCAAGGGGAAAACACAGAAAGAATCTCTTCTCTTCTTATAGAATCTACTTCAAATGAGAAAACCAAGACCCAAAACCCTAGACCAAGTCCTCCAAGAACCAAGTCATCTCTCCAACAAATCCCTTGCAATATGTCAAAGTCTTCCAATGTTAACATATTCAACGTCCTTCAAATAATCCCTAATATAGCTCTTGGCCCTGCAATTCAAGTTTGCAACTCGACCTGCAACTCTTCAACCCCGCAGCTATACACAAACCCTAATTTACTTTGCACGTGTGAGAATAAAAGTCCAAATTTTAGCCGCTTTCCTTTGCTAGGGTCTCCTGCTTGTCTTCTTGCTTCTCTGATCTAGATTTATTCTTGTTCCTTTACAGATCAAACATGACTGGAGAATGGTGCAAATGAGGTTGAAGTTCTCTTCTAAATATACCCTTCCGCAGTTGTCGAAGTAACCCTTTCTAGGCCAACTTTGACTGGCAGGTCCAACTTTTGTTAAGAGGCTTATTTTGAATTTTTAGACTGAAAACAAAATATTTTACATGATACATCTTGCTGAGATGGGTCTTAAATACATGAAATTGCCTCTCTTGACTCATGAAAATTAATCTTACGACATGGAAAAACCCTAGAAGCATGAAGAACATGCTTAACCTAGTTGACCAATGAGAAGAAGAATGAAACACATGCTTGAAAATAATATTTTTTCTTTCTTATTTTGATTGTTACATAATATATACATAATGACATGAGTACAATGACAATTACAAAGACTTAAACTAGTTAATTTTTCCAAGACTCCTTGCACTCACATGGATGTATTTACCTACATAACTCTACATGAAGGAACATAAGTACCAATGCATACAATTAGAACCATCCAATTTTTTTTTTTTAAACCTTCAAGCTCAAGAAAACAAACCCTCCCTCATGCAACAACATTAATTAAGGAATTTTCATTTAAATTCATGGAAGGAGACATCATTGTGTAACCACAATACTAAATGAACATGATTCATAACTTTAAAACTTTCAAGCATAAGAATACCAATTATTCTTCTTACAAACAATATCAAGATGAGAATTTATGTTAAAATCCCCTACTTGGGATCATTGATGTAAATCCAAAGTTATGAGTAACAAGCATCAAAACATCATTTCCTCTCTATTACAGGAAACCATTAACCAGTCATTCATAAGTGCAACATCAACTTGACAGTCTCATGAGAATTCAGTAGCAAGGAATGCATTAATGAAGGCTTGAAGATGACCCTCATATAAAACACTAAGTTAATAAGAATTAAAGGATAGGAAATCTTCCATATTCTACATTGCAACACCACCATGCAATGCAAGCTAGAAATCAACTTAGTCAACATATTGCAATAAGGAAGAAGAAATCTCACACTAAATAATTTCATGCTTAGCTAGTATTCTTACACAGTATCATTATTACTTTAAAAAGACAACACAACACCTTTAAAGCAATAAAACAACACACCAACCAATTCTGTAAATAAGAGTTACATGGCAATGCATCATGTACTAATGAAAGCATTTCAAACCAAAAATAAAAGGCCCATTGATTAACATAGGCATCACATGAGAACCACTTATCTTATGAGTTCTAGGGAGCTGAGTCTAGGACTATGACTCTCCACCTAATCATAGATAGCTACAACCAATCCTCATTTGCAACTATCACCCCTGATCCATATTTTAGATACTGAGGGGTCTTTTGCTTAAAGTATTGAACACATTATTTAGTTACTTCAAGGACTCTAGATGCCTCTCCACCTCCACCCTCCAACTGGGTTGCAAGAAAGAAGAGCACAGGGAACTTAGATACTCACTATCTCCACCCAAATTGGAGTCTTCATAACACAATAAAATAAAAAGCACAACAAGGAATCCATCCATAAATTACACAGGAATTTCTCAGGAATAATTCCTCCACCCCAACCATTTGAGATTTGCTAAGAATAACCATATCCACCCTCTTGCTACTGGGGACTCGAGAGGCATTTTATTCCCCACCTGTAAGTAATTTCCTCCCTAACGCCTTTCAACCCAAAGGTGTCCACTTCCCTTTCTATTGTTCTCTTTCTTATCTCCTGCTATTGAGTTATCCTTTTTTCTTTTCTTTCCTCTGATACTGTTATTCTTCTCTTTCTCTTATGTTCCTCCTCTCTTTCTCTTCTCATCGTGACGCTACACTATTTTATGCCTCTCACTCTTTTTCTTTGCTACTTGTGTATTATCTCTCTCCCTATTTTCTTAAGACCATCCTCATTGTGTTGAATTTCTCATTTCTCTCCCATGGGCCTCGTATTTGTTTTTGCAGTTCTCACCTAACTCTTTTATTTTTATTTTTATTTTTTATTATACAACAAGTAACCTAAGCATCCCATGCAATTTCCCTCCTCAACCTTTGGAATCTGTGTCCCTTAACTCAACCCATAATTCTTTTATGAAAATATTTACCTTGTAAAAATGAGGTTAAGCAAGGGGGTGCTATTATAATTAGCCCAACTTCTCTCCCAAACTTCTACGGTTTTACTATTGAAGACTTTAACACTTTCTTTTTTGAGTTTGCTATGATTTGCATGAAAAATGGTTACACAATAGATGAGTCCAGAAGATCAGAATGTTCCCTTATAATCTCAAGGATGCAACTCTTCGTTGGTTCATGAGCCTAGAAGGTGGTAACATAACTTCTTGGGGACAAATGAAACAAGCCTTCAGTACTAAGTATCAGGACTGTTGCAGGGCAAGGGACACGAGAGATGAGATATTCATAATGTCTCAAGGAGTGGATGAATATATGGAATATTTCGAGTAAAGATTCTAGTAGAGCTAAAAAATAGCGCATATCTAAACCTTAAACTCGGGCTCCTTGAATTTTTTCTTGAAACAAGGGGTTAGAGAAAAATTAATGGAAACACTCAACGCTTTGGCTAATAGAGACATTTATCAGCTTAGCTATGATGACATCAAAATGGTATTCAAAAATCATTCTAGAGCTGATAGGAAAAGAGGTGGGGAAAATAAAGGTTTGGTAACTCCCTACTCCTCTATAATTACTAATAATGAGATAGGGGATATTCTAGAGGACCTAAAAACTAATTATTACACGCCTTTACTATGCAGATGTATACACCACAAATTAATAGAAAACAAGAAGCAACAAAAGAGGAATTAGCTATATTCTTCCCTAGATGCACTAAAAGACATCCTAAGCATGACTGTCCTTTAGATGCCATAGATATATGTTTCATATATGAAGAAAATAATTCTATTGAAAAATGTCCGTCTTTTCCCGGTTTGAAGGCTGTATATCAAAGAACAGAAGGGAGCATGGAGAAACTTTTTTTTTTCATTCAAAAGAGGCCATAAGGTCCAAAGAATTATCAATAAGGTATGAACTATCACTCTCATTTTAATACAAACTACAATGCACATTTTCAACTTTGGTTTCCTCCTAACACTCCACCTCAGCCTATGCCCAACCCATGGCCTTATCCACCCGAAATTTCCATTCCTCTTTTTCAGCCATATCAACACCAACCTCCTCAATGGAGTAATCCATATTTTGGATGGAGGCCTTAGGAAACCCAACCAACCATCTACCCAACCACCTACCTTAATGCTTCCTCCTCCTCAACCACTAGTACCCTAAAATAATCCTCCAAAAAATCCTTATATTCTTGCACAATCGAACCCAAATCCTAAAAATAAGTAGACTTAACCAATCTACAATGGAGAAACCTCTTATCCAACTTATACTATAGTAATTCAAGAAATCAAACCTTAAGCTAGGGAAGGTCCTTTCGAATTCTCACCCACCTTTTCCAACAAAAAATATAGAAGAAGAGAAGGATGATCATGCATCTCAATTCACCAAGCCTCCCTATCCTGAAAGTTTGACCACTCACAAAGAACACACCCTAGAAGAAGCTAAAGTTATAAGGGAATTGAATAATCCATGTGTCAAAGTTCCTCTCCTTCAAGCCATCAAAGATGTTCCTATATACAATAAATTCATCAAATAATAATTTATTAGAAAGCTAGGGATGAGAAAAAGAGATACCACTATTATCAATGTCATAGGGAAGCTAGTTGATATTATGCTTGGAAAGGTCATCATCCCAAAGTATTTAGATCCTGGTAGCCTGGTATTATATTTCCACATCAATGATGTTATAGCTCCTAACACTCTGATTGAATTGGGAGCTACAAAAAATATCTTGACTGAGGAGACTATGCTTAAACTTAATCTCTAAGAATCCCTAAGGAAGACCACCATGATGCGACAACTTGCTGATAGATCCATAGTCACACCTGAGAGAACCATTGAAGATGTCACTATATCCATTGATTCTTAGGAATATCCTATATATTTCTTTTTCTTCAACTGAAGGCCAAGTTTAATGGATACCATTTTATCTTAGGAAGACCTTGGTTTGCCACTCCAGATGCTCACATTAGTTGTAGGGCTAGAAATATGAATATCGCTAATGGGAAATCTAAGAAACACCTTATATTATATCCACTTGATTAACTCCTCATTGAGCATGATTTTTTTGTGTGGTGTTGTACTGTTCAACAACCCCTATTTTAATATATTATAAATTTCCTATGAAATTTATTATATTAAAATAGGGACCCTTTTGTTTTAAAAAAGACTTTGGTTTTATTTATTTAAAAAATCAAAAAGATAAATTATAAAATAGAAAATCAACATACAAATTGTGAATAAAGAACTATAATCAAAGTTTAATACTTAGGTTTTTTAATTAAAACCCAAGTATTAAACCTTGATTATCCAAAAAACCAAATTTTAATAGCCCCCGAGACCAAAACTATACTTAGGCTTCAAAAAAATTTAAGTATTAAAAAATATGGGTTATTTAATTAGAAAAAAAAATAATCAGAGTTTTAATTCCTAAAGCTTAAATTCTTCATAAAATTCAACTCATCTCGCTTCCCTGCATCGCAAACTTTCATAAGGAAAAGACCCCTCCACCAAATCCATTACGATTGTGATATAAACCTTATTCAATACAATTCATAAAATCCAGCATCTATGACTATTGCAAAAGTTCCAAAAAACTTAAGTCTTAGCCTTAACTAACTGTGATTGCGATTAGGCCTGGACCTGATGGGAAAACCAACTGTTATTCATAAAAAATCTCGCATCCACGGATATCACAGTTTTCAAAGGTCCTGCCTCCTGCGTTAACCAATTGCAATATGTGATATAGCTAGAACCGTAGGGATTATTCGCTACAATTCATAAAAAATATCGTGTCCATGCAATCACAAGAGTCTAAAGGTTCTACCCCGCTCCATACCACCAATTGTGATTTCGATCAATGACGTCATATCCAGGTGACATGTGACATCATCCTCCACATCATCCCAGACATTGAAAATTGCAAGTATTCAGGACTTAAACCATATTCATTTTCCTATGCTCAGAATGCTGATTGCGATATGACATCAGCAGTGACGTCAGATCCATGTCATCCATGACGTCATCCTCCATGTCACCATTCCACATAGACCTTCCACATCATAGTGATGTCACCATCATGTCATCCCTTATATCATCCCGCATATCGCAAATTGCAATTCTTTTAGCCACCTATTAAAGTCTGCGAATCCTTAACACTGATTGCGATATAAAAGCTCGACTTGCCTTGATTTAATAAATGGCTAATATCTGCATGGATCAACAACGGAAAAGACTTCGGACCCCCCTGCGCTCAATTTAAGTTTCTCAAAGGGGGGGTTCGAAAAGTGGTTTTGCGTCCAAGCCATATATCCACGTGTTAGTCCTTTGTTCTCTCAGACCCCCCTCTTCGCAAGCTACTTACCACTTCTGACCCCCTCCGAAAAACTGTTAGCCGTCCACCTTTCCGCAATTGTGATTGTGATTTTATTTGAAGTAATCTTGGCCTCTAAGCGATTGTGATTATTCTGAGTTCTTCTAAAAATGATAAGCAATAGGACCGTAATTTCCACCTCTCTTACCACAAACCTCACTCCACATTCCTCTCCGTGATGTTTGTGTCGAGATTTTTTATGCTCTACATTTTTCTTGATTTCTACAAAAGTGATTTGTTTCAAATGAAATTCTCTTATTAGTCTCATTTATTTTTAACTCATCAATTCTTGTTTTCCATGTTCAGGTTCATGATAGAAGAGGACAACTATGCTGATAAATGACACTTCAGTTCAAATAGATAGACAAACATTCAGATAATCCGATGGAACAAACAAATCCTATGAAGACAAAAAATCACATTCAGAAATTGCTACCAAAAGGCTGTTTTTCTTTAAGCGTATTGAAGGGATCTGTTTAAATGCCCTCAATGCTCTGCACAAGACATTCAGTTGTTTTTTTGCTATTTAACCTTACTTGTTGTGTGAAATTAAGGTCCTGAATTTTTTGAAGGAAGGCTTACAAAAGCTTGCACTACTGTAATTTCATACATTTCTCAATAGAACGACTAGAACATTCCTTTAGGAATTTTCATAAAGAATTTTGAGAAGTTGCATTTCTGTACTTCCAAAGTCATCTTTGTCAGAAGGACTAAACTGTTGCTATTTCTTTTATGAGCTGAGGAATGTGCATCTGATATTTTATCATTGTCCCTCTGTTTTGTTCATAAGTAAATCATGAATTTATCTTTTCAGATTTCTTATTACATGGTATTTAAATAACATTGTTACATGTATTCATTTCTGATCATGCTGCCATTGATTTTTTTTACATGTTAAGCAATTTGCTTTGATATTTTGAATGTGATATGAATTATACATATTATTTTTATTAAGTATTTAATAAAAATAATAATCTTGAAATATTTTTATTTCCATTGGTGTTTGAGAAATCTATATTGCCATTTACTAAAGAAAATCATTATAGATCGCATCTAGATAAATGTTAAACAATCCCGAGTTATAGAGTAGATTAATGCACATGTTTTCCATTTAATACATTACTGCAAACCCATCTATTTCACTTCACTATAAGCATTACACATTCATTCAATAACCTTTCATTGGGAAGATGGTCCCATTATCCCCAGTCAGAGCCACTACCTAAACAGAAAAGAAGTTGTCTTAAGGTCCGGACCGAGTGGTTTTCCCCCATGTTGATGCAACGATTTTCGAGGCCTCAACACATTTTGGCACTAGATGGAGGACCTACAGAATACGAATGGAAATTAAGTCCAAACTAAAAATAAAAGGCCATTCCAAAATTCATTCCCCCTCCGAATCTCCTACAACTTCCAGATCCCCTCCATAATCTCCTACTTTTAGATCAAGAGTTGTACAATCACCTCCCAAGTCTCCTAGAATAATTCCTGAGGTAATCCTATGAATTATACTTTGGAATCATCGGAAATTATAGCTTTGATAAAGAAATTGGAAGACAACTCCATTTCAACAGAAAATCCTAAATCATCTGAAGTTTTTGAAGGAAGTATAACTTCTATTTTTCACGAAAATGGTCTCTTGACTCGGTCCCAAAGTGTAAAACTTGGCATCTCGCCATTTGAAATTCAACTTTAATCCCACTGAACTAAAACTACTACATCAGATTCCCAAACATCTAATAGTGATATTAACTCATTATCTTATTCATAAACATCCCTATTTATTCTTTT
Source organism: Pinus taeda (assembly GCA_000404065.3). NCBI lineage: Eukaryota > Viridiplantae > Streptophyta > Pinopsida > Pinales > Pinaceae > Pinus > Pinus taeda. Next base: position 128,758 of record APFE030933111.1, read on the forward strand.
TTTCATTTCCTTTTTCTCTACCAATCACTTCATCTATTTCAATTTCCTCTACAAAAATGTCTAGTGCTTCCTCAAGAAGTACTATCACAATTTCCAATTCTTATTTCATCACATCCACCTCCCCAAATGTTACAATGGCAACTAGACCATGGTCCAATCTGGAAGCTGTTCAAATTCCAACACCACTTCATCCTCTACCAAAACATCATGAGAGATGGCTTCCAAAATTCAATCCTAATGATGGATTACTTGCTGAAGAGCACCTTCATAATTATATGCTAGCCATCAATCTTAATGAGGTAGCTGAAGAAGACATTGTTGTTAGATTATTCCCATAGACTCTTACAGGTTCAGTAGGGTCTTGGTACTTTTCATTACTAACCAATTCTATTGCTAGATGGGATATTTTAGAAGAACAAATTTTGACTAAATTTGGTGATGATTGCTCAACCACATCTCTTATCAATGACCTTTCCAATTTAAAAACAAATTTAGGGGAAAAGATAAAAGATCTCAATTCCAGATTCAACAAATTGTTAAATAAAATCCCAGCTACTTCTAGACCTAGTGTCAATGTACAAATTGAATGGTATATTTCATCTCTTCCTTCTAACGTAGAAATTTTTGTAGATAGAGATAATAAAAATACCTTGGTAGAAAACATGAAAGAAGCTGTGTCTATAGAGAAGGGGATAAATGCACTAGAAAATAAAAATGATTAGGAAGACAACAAATTAAAAAGAGTTACATTTAAGAATGAATCTAAAAAGAAAGCACTTAAAGATCCCTTTGATCTTGAAGGCTTACAACAAGTCCTTAAAACTTTGTTTAACGAGATGGTAAAGATAAAAAAAAGGTAGTTGAATCTTGTTCAGAAAAATGTTTTATAACATTAAGAAGAAATCAAGCACCTAATCCAGAACCTCCAAACATGATCTCTAATGCAGAATTTGATGATGAAGATGAGGAGGAAGCAACATTTTCTGCCAATGAATCCCAAGATAAACAAATAGCTGAGTTAAATGGAATGTGGGATTTTATTCTTCCTATTTCTGATAGTGAAAATGAATATGAAGCATTACCTGCTAGCACAGGAAGTAAAGGTACAATTGATCCTATACAACCAATTCAAAAACAAAAACCTTCAACTTCCGTTGCTAAAGAAAAAGTTGCTGTTAAAAAATCCAGTTCCACTTCCCCCAAGGTAATTCCGTCTTCATCAAATTCTCCATCTTCACTGAGAACGTTAGTAGTTTTAGATACTATTGTGTACAATATAGTTGAGGATATGAAGAAAACAAAAGAAAACATTTCCCTTCATGAAATCACTAAACTCAAACAACAATAGAAATTTTTACTGAAAGAACTGAACGCAGTACCTGATTCTCCTCTTCCTGTTTCTATGGTATCTAAAGCTTCTAACGGAATGGGTAAGCCTCCTAGTAATCCATTATTTGGTTGCTCTGATGCTATTATGATAGGTGACAAGTCTAATTCACATAAGCCTCCTTTTCTTTTGACTTTGGAAATAATTGATAAAAATGTACATAACTGCTTGGTAGATTCAGGGGCTTCTTCAAATATCATGCTATATTCAATTTGTTTAAAATTGAATATGTCACCCCAGAAAACTGCAGTTCACATTGTGCAACTCGATAGGACAAAAGTCAAAGTCATAGGAGAAATGAATTCAGTTCTTATTAGATTATCTTTGAAACCTGAAGTTTATCAAATAATTGATATACCTGTTGATGATATCCCAGATTTCTATGGTTTAATTCTTAGTAGAGATTGGTTAGAAAAACTATTTTTCCACTAATTGGTCTCAATTATGGATCCCATTTAATGGAAATTTGAATAAAATTAGAATACACCGAGAAAAATGCATAAAACATTCAGTAAAATATTTCGAAGGTGAAAATGAGGCAATAGCATTTAATAAAAACATTCTTGGAAACTTCTCTATTGAATCATTTTTTGAGAATTTTAAAGGACAAATGACACCATTTCTGAGTAATTCTGTTACTTCTCAAATTGAATTTTTTTCACAGACAACTTTTCTAGATGTGTAAATATGCTAGAAAAATCATTAGTTAATTCTTTATTCTGGACATTGTATTTTGATGGGTTGAAATCAAGTGATGGTGTAGGAGCAGGTTGCATATTGATTAATCTTGAAGATGTGAAGACAATGATGACTTGCAGATTGGAATTCGAATGCACAAATAATATTGTAGAATATGAGGCGTTGGTCCAAGGTATGTATAAAGCAATTAGCCTTGATGCTAAATACCTTCAAGTTTGTGGAGATTCAGAAATTGTAATTAAACAAGTAAGAAACATGATGCATTGTATCTCTACACACTCGAAGCATTACCGGTCATTGATTCAGTCTCTCACTTCACATTTTTAGCGTTTAACATTTCTGCTATTCCTAAGACTTAGAATGCCAATGCTGAACTTCTTGCTAATGTTGCATCAAAATTGATCCCACCCGAAGTTTATAGTCTCGATAGATTTTCTGTAGAGTTAATCTTTAGACCATCCATTCCCAATAATATCACCAACTAGCAGGTATTCAATGATGATGAAGACATTTTAAGCTTCTTAACTTCTGAAAAATCATATGATGACCAAATACTTGATGAGGATGAACATGAAAATCAATTAAAATAGAAAATTGATGATAATCCCATACCGAAATTTGTAGTAAAACTTGGGGATCTCTATGAATTAAAAGACAAATTTAAAAGAGTTACTAATTCAAAACTACAGAGTTCAAATTTGAGATTTGAATTAATAAATCTTGGGACAGATTAAACCTTAGAACATCAATTTATGACTTGGTCTCTCATCTGAAGAAATATTATCCTTCATTCATTTGTTTAAAAAATATAAGAGTTTCTTTGCTTGGAGTTACAAAGATCTCAAAACATTTGACACTTCCATCATTCAACATACAATACCAATTTGATTAAATAATAAAACTGTCCAACAAAAATTAAGGAAAATTCATATGAACATAGAAAATAAAATCAAAACGGAATTGAATAAACTCCTTAAGGCTAAAATCATTTTTCCTGTTAGGCATTCAAGATGGGTTTCCAACTTGGTACCTGTTAGGAGGAAAAATGGTGATATCCACATTTGTATAGATTTTAGCAATCTCAATAAGGCTAGTCAAAAGGATAATTTCCCACCATCCACTATGGAACATATTTTACGTTCAATTGCTGGTTCTGAACTTATATCTTTCCTTAATGGTTTCTCAGGATATAATCAAATGATGGTCCACCCAGATGATAGGTTAAAGACTACTTTCATAACTAAATGGGGAACTTATGCCTACCAAAAATGTCAATCGGTTTAATAAACACAGGGGCCACTTTCCAACGAGCCATGGATATAGCTTTCAAAGGTGTGTTAAATAAAATGGTTGTTGTTTATTTGGATGACATTACTGTTTATTCAAATAACAAAAATAGTCATTTGCAGAACTTAAGACAAAATTTTGAACGCTGTAGAAAATAGGGGATTTCATTAAATCCAAAAAAGTATTTTTTTGCTCTTAGTGAAGGGAATCTTTTAGGATCCATTGTGTCAAAAAATGGAATTTACATTAACCTTGATAGAGTAAAAGAAATTTCAGAAATTTCTCCACCATTTAACAAAAAAATCATGCAATCATTTTTTGGACAAATCAATTTGGTCAAAAGGTTTGTCCCTTATTTCTCACAAATTATTTTTCCGTTACAACAAATGATTAATAAAGACACATTTTTTAAATGGGGTCAACATGAAAAGAAAACATTCGATTTAATCAAACATGCAATTTTTAATGCTCCTTCTTTAAATGCTTTGGATTTCTCCAATCATTTCATCTTATATACCTTTTCTTCTTCAAAATCTTATGCTTCTGTTTTGACACAATTGATAATCAGAAAATTGAAGCATCAATCTCTTTTTTCAATTCAAATTTTCAGGGTTCTGAATTGAATTATTTAGAAGTAGAAAAACAAGCATTTGCTGTATATAAATCTGTAAAGAATTTTAGATGTTTTCTTTTTAAATCACACACGAAAGTAATGGTCCCATTCCCAACAGTGAGGCAATTAATGCAAAAAGAATTAGGAGGAAAGAGAGCAAATTGGGTAAAAACTCTGCAGGAGTACGATATTGAAATTAAACCAACCAAAATGGTCAGAGGGCAAGGTTTCTGTAATCTGCTTACAGGAGAATCCAACTTACTAGTTGAAGGGGACACATGTAATAATGAACACATTTCCGAGGTAAGTGTAATTGATGCTGAGTCCAAATACACTGATTTAATTTTTTATTTGAAAAATGGATATGCTCCTCCTGAAATTAATTATAAAAGAAAAATATCTTTACACTTAAATGCAAGTCATTATGAGATTATTGATAACATGTTATTTAGGAGAAACTATGATTCCATATTGATAAGATGCCTTGAAAAGTTTGAAGCACAAACATTTTTGAATGAACTTCACGATGTACCAATAGGTGGACATTTTGGAGAAGATACTACTGCACACAAAATCTTACATGCTGGATTCTACTGACCCACTCTCTTCAAATGTACCAACGCATATGTAAGGAAATGAAAAACATGCCAAATTACTTCTGTAAGACAATGAAAACCAACCTTGCCTCTACAACCAGTCAACATCGAACAACCTTTCAAACAATGGGGACTAGATATCATAGGTGGGATCATTCCTCATTCTTCTAAATAGCATAGGTATATTCTGACTGCTACAGATTGTTGGCATTATGATGCATGTGTTTTACTTGATGGAAACCCTCTCATAGAAGATCGTCTCACTTACATATACTTAGATGAATATACAGATGAAATATCAGATGTGACTGAATGCATGGGATGCAGGACAACTAAAAGGAATCAGATGATAGATCTAAGTGTGACAAGTTAGCTTTGCCATCAAGTCCAAAGGGGGAGATTGTTGGAATTATGAGACAAGTGTTGTCCTTGATGGCAAACCACACAGATGACAAATCAAAGTGTAGAAGGTCAACAACAAGGAATTGATGAACAAGACTACAAGAATGAAGAGAAAATACATATATGCAGGTTCATCATGACAGATCTGCGTATACACGCAAGTTAGTCGTTACAAAGTCGCGTATGCGTATGCACGCACATTCATGCAAGGAAAAGAGCGTATATGTTGGAAAACTTACCTATGGTCCATGGCGGTTAGTCCTTGGAATTTGAACCTATGGTTTTTGGACCATGGCTTCTCGACAGACGTGTTGATCCCTAGTATTGAGTTGATGGTATTGGTTTGTTATGGTTTTGGACCATGATATTGAGCAAGGCCTAAGACTATAAAAGGAGAAGAAGATCATTAGGAAAAGGCATGGAAAAAGTCTTGAATATATGATGAAGGATGAGATCCAGTATGCAGGTTATGGGTTGCTTGATCTAAGCTAAGGAGGGATATCACAAGTTGATGGAGAACAAGATCTAAGGATAAATCAGGATCAAATGGTTTGAAATGAACTGTCTCTATATGATTGATTATGTTTATTCTAGATCTGTATACTGACGCAAGTAATGTTCTGAGCTGGGCATAACTTAAGTCTGAAATCAGTACAAGTCATGATTAAATATTTATAGATCTGTACGCGGGTTGGCTTTGGTAAAAGCGCATATGTACGCGGGTTTGGTTTGTCCAAGTAGCGTATGCACTTTAATGCATGATCTTGATGATACAGTTGGTTCTGAATAGTGTTGTAGAGTTTAGGGTTCTGCTCTGTGTTCTGGTGACTGCTTTTTGTTGACAGGGTTCAGTGATTTAGTATTGGGTGATTCAGAGATTGATAATGCTAGTGTTGATTGATTGTGTGCTTCAATGATATTGATGGGTCCAGTATGAAAATTGGATGAAACGTGGCCTTCAGATTATAGAGTTGTGCTTCAGTGTATCCAGTCTGAAAATTTATGAAACGTGGTACCTGGAGTAGAGAAGATTGTAGGCCGGCGCCTACGTACTAGTATCTTAGCTAGTACAAGAACTATGGGGGTTGTAGCTCCCATCCAGAAGAAGCTGGAGAACAAGAGAGGGTTGTAGCTCTCTGCAGGTTGCAGCCTACGTACTGGTAAAGGACTGCACCAGTACATTGTAAAAGAAGTTTCTTATTAAAGGAAGATAGAAA
>APFE030933111.1:140999-156808 GCA_000404065.3 Pinus taeda
TTGAATATCTGATGAAGGATGAGATCCAGTATGCAGGTTATGGGTTGCTTGATCTAAGCTAAGGAGGGATCTCACAAGTTGATGGAGAACAAGATCTAAGGAGAGATCAAGATCACATGGTTTGAAATGAACTATTTCAGATTATGTTTATTCTAGATCTGTATACTGACGCATGTAATGATCTGAACTGGGTATAACTTAAGTTTGAAATTGCTGCAAGTCATGATTGAATATTTATAGATCTATACGCGGGTTGGTTTTGGTAAAAGCGCGTATGTACGCGGGTTTGGTTTGTCCAAGTAGTGTATGCACTTTAATGCATGATTTTGATGATACAGTTGGTTCTGAATAGTGTTGCAGAGTTCAGGGTTCTTCTATGTGTTCTGGTGACTGCTTTTTGTTGACAGGGTTCAGTGATTCAGTATTGGGTGATTCAGAGATTGATAATGCTAGTGTTGATTGATTGTGTGCTTCAATGATATTGATGGGTCCAGTATGAAAATTGGATGAAACGTGGCCTTCAGATTATAGAGTTGTGCTTCAGTGTATCCAGTTTGAAAATTTATGAAACGTGGTACCTGGAGGAGAGAAGATTGTAGGCCGGCGCCTACGTACTAGTATCTTAGCTAGTACAAGAACTATGGGGGTTGTAGCTCCCTTCCAGAAGAAGCTGGAGAACAAGAGAGGGTTGTAACTCTCTGCAGGTTGCAGCCTGCGTACTGGTAAAGGACTGCACTAGTACATTGTAAAAGAAGTTTCTTATTAAAGGAAGATAGAAACAAACTGCAGCAGGTGGTTTCACCCACATTGGGTTTCCACCTTATATCATGGTGTTCATGTGTGCTCCTTGTGTGTGATGATCTATTCTGTTTTACTGCTTCTGTTTACTGTTCATATGGTCAATTAAGTTCTGATGCATTATCTAAAGACCAACATGTAATGGATTATCTGAATCATAAATAATCTGGATATACGCTAGTTGCATTAGACATAGTCGCGTATACACGCGGGTTCACTTAACTGAAGTAGCGTATATGTATCTAAGTATGGAAATGAAAAAGTTTTACTGATTTGATAACACTGATTCACCCCCCCTTCTCAGTATTATTTCCAACAACAGAAAGGCAGTTGGATAGCACATCAAAGGAATTTTGTGTGGCTGAGGATCAGTTGTCTGAAGAGATAGAATGTTATGATGATTATCAAAATAACCATGTTCTCTTTGACCCTATAAATGAATACATGGCAAAGTTTTGCACGTCAGTGTTTCATTTTCATTTGCTTTATGAAGATCAGGTACATTATGAGTTGATTTGGTCATCTCACTACCATGGTTATTTTGAGGTCGAATGTAGTCAAGAGCCTCCAATATCAGAAAGGAAAATTGATTGGCTTTATTGGAAATATCATGTTTCTTGACCTAAAGTGGAAATTGTAGCTAGTAGATAGGTAGGAAAATGCAAATAAGCTCAAGGTTGACTGAGCATTTTTAAGTAGATGTAGATTTCTTTCTCCAACAGTGATCATCAAGCTTAAGCCTGAGGTGAAGGCTCAAGAAGCTTAAAGGGGATGCTTGTCAAATAAATTTATGTTTATCATAAGAGGATGAAGCACTGGACCTATGAGTTCTTAGTGTACCACAAGGGCACACTATCCCAAGTGGAGCCATTGTTATCACTGGGGAGATTTCAAAGAAAAAGGGTAAGGTAAGGAAGAATTGGTCTTGGTCATTCTCATTATTTCTTTTAAGGATAGAGTCCTGTTCCCTTTGTTAAATATGGTCAACAATCTTGTTTTACCCACCATTGGTCCCACATTTGTTCAAAGTGTCATGTGTTAAGGCTATCTCAAAAATTACAAGCACTACGAAATCAACTAGGAGTTTTCATAACGCAAACTCACAAAAATACACCATGTGCGCTATGAAATTGTTGTAGCTACACATCATGATTTTGTGGGCCAATTTTGAGAATAAAAAGGAACCCTTCTTTTATAGGGCTGCTGAAAAGGATTACTAACAGGTTTTGAACATCAAGCAAGGGCAAATCAAGTGAGGGGAGGACATCCATGAACTCCAAACTCTATGTTATGAAAATGGTCATTATTTCATAGCTAGTATTGTTCATGAGACATCAAGCAACATTAAAGGAGTTATTCATCTTAGCACAAGTATTTTAGAAGGATATATGGTTAGTTTAATGCATGTATATGATTAAAAGAGGCAACATGGTCAACAGAAGGATTCGAAGACAAGCATAAGGATGAAACTCTAAAAAGGAGGAACTCTGTCTCCTTTTTTCCAGTAGTCAACTTCCAAGGAGATCCCTGAGCAACTGAGAACTCAATTTTGAAAAATGAAAGAGTATTGTCTTCCTAAGATACTGAACTACAAAAACCTCTTTCAGTTTCTTCAAATTCATTATGAGGTGGGAGAAATTCATGGTTAAACTTGTGCTACGAAACTGATGTAGGTGCAATTTGTCACAAGCATATATTTACACCTGTTTTTCAAAGACTCATTCTAGGCAGTAGGAAAGATGTTTCAAAAAACCAAGAGAGGTTTTTGTTTAGCATGGATTGGTTCACAAAAGCCTCCTTCAGTGTTTTCCAATACATTTTTTATGAGAAGATATGAGCTCTGTCCCAAGGCCTATTTTTTAGCCAGAACAGAGCAAGGAACAGTCTCCTAGTTTCTAGGAACAGCAAAAGGATGAGTCATCAAGGGTCAGCTGGAGGGTTATGAGCATCACCAAATTCGAGTTCATGGAGTTATAGGTGTCAAAGAAGTCTTTAAATGTTTATATAAGGTTGTTATAATCATAATAAGGAGTTACACTCCTAGTTGTATTAGGTCTCTAGGACTACTAGTTAGCTGTCTTTTGTATTAAATAGTTAGTTTTAAGTATCAATAAGTGTCAAATTAGGAGGAATTCGAATTCCCCTCATGCTGGAGGAAGGAATCTACATGAATTCTATATATGGTAGAATAACTAATGTATTAAGGGTTGAAGATTTTTCAGAGAAACTCTCTTATTGTGCTTTGGTGTAATACTTTGTTTCTAGTAATACAGTGCTTGGCTTTGCTTCTCAGGAATCAAAAGGGATTCAATGTTCAGAATGCCTTGTGTTGTTCTTCTCTCTTTATCTACAGTGGTATGAATGTGTGATTACTTAGAAATCACTGATAGTGCTCTAACTTCCTTTACACATTTATAAACTGTGTGGTCCTATGCAGTTCTGATATATTCTCCATATATTGAATTCTTATGTAAAGATAACGTTATTGTCAATACTGAAGCATATTTGACTCCATAAGCCCAATGGATACTTTATAGTTGTGTTTCAACCACTTACACTTGTTCTTTTGTTTCATAGAGTTAGCCATCTTATTCATTATCCAAATCTTTAATCTTGTGAGAGAGCCCTCTCAGGTTGGGGAGGCTAAGCCTCAGCCAAAAGTTGGTTTGAAAGAGTTACACAAGGTCTACCTGATCAGTAGCCTATTGGGGTTTGATTTTGTGATAACAAAAAGCATAATAATGGATTAGAGCAAGTTTGGAAAAAAATTACCAAAAAACATATTTTCTTGTATGGAATATTGGACAACACTTTAGTAAGTTCAAGTAATTTTTGGATGGTTTTGACGCTCAATAAACTCTACTGAATTATATGAATTACTTTTAGGTTTATCTCATTACACAAGTAGCCTACTATCTCAGATTCTCAATAAGTTCTCTTGAGATATGAGCTACTCAAAGAAATGAACATTATCTATTTCCACAACACCTTGAGGACAAAGTATAGCATGCCAATAACTCTTTTGATTTTTTACTGTTGTTGAGGTAAATATACCAGCTTGCCTTTTAGTGGAAAAGATACTTACAATGATTTTAGTACATAATTTGTATAGTTTTATCTTTAATACCAAATTCAACATTTTGGGATGAATATGAACCTGTTACAACCCATTTCTTTTTAGTTATTTTTTGTAGTAATTTTTTCATTTAGAAGGAAGTGCTTCCGATGGCCATTATTATTTCATATATGTTTTTCCATTGCCAGAAATAAATATGACAGGAAAATAGTGGAATCCATCCAAGTATGGGTGCGGATCAGGGATTTCCCAGATATGATCCTTGTCGGAGCTAAGCCACACTAAATGAGGGTTTCTTCTAGGTCTTTACGAGTGCCAACATTCTTCAATCAATATTTTCCTACTAAACTTATTGTTTTACATTGCACTACAAAACATAGGACCTCCAGTATTTGACAAACTATGAAAGCTAATCCAAGAGGTTGCATTATGAAAGTCATAATTTCAGCATATGCCACTACTTTATCTCATTGGCTATTGGTTTATTTTTCCCACAGGTAAATACCTACATGCACATGTATTTTATTTTTGATATTTATGTAAAAAATTATGCTCCAACCTGGCTTCAAAAAGGCTAGAAGCAATTTTTCCTTCATCAAAGCTTCTATGCTATTTTGACAATTATTGATATTACCTAACTACATTGATTTCCATTTTGAAGTTTCATTCCATCAAAAAGTTGCAAATGGATCTGACCTTTTGCAGTTTGATGCTTATTACAAGTTATCTACCAATTTACTAGATACAACTACATGGGGCTCAGGATATAGCATGCCCCATAACTAGTATAACTACAAGTTGGACATGGCATGGATACTACCTAGATATGGCTAGGATCCATGTGAAATATGGGCAAGATAGATCTGGAGCCATACCCATCAAAATTATTAAAAATAATAGAAAAATTATCTGGTATGCTGGATACCAGTGAAATTGAAGATAACTCTTGCTAAATGAATACCATATATGAGTCCACACAGTTAAAGCCAAAATCCGATGCTCACAAATGCACACAACTAAATATGTGCTTGAAATAATCACTATGTGAAATTATAGATTAATATTTCTTATTTGAAGGGATCCGATCAGAGATTTATAAACAGTATAAGATCGAAATTGAAACAATTGAGCTCATACATCCACAAGTGTAGTGTACATTCCCTTCCTATCACAATCCCAAGCACCCTCTACTCCTAATGTAATGGAATTTATGAGATTCAATGATGATTTGGATCATAATAGTAGAGTAAGGTTAATTATGAGAACTCACAAGTGATTTGTTTTTCCTTCACCAGTACCCTGCAGAGTTTATCCCTCGGTTTTCCTCGATGGAGAGTGGTATTAACTGGTAGCCACAATAGAGGCTGGTAACCCTATAAAACCCTCTAGGAATGAATCCCATGACCTTCCTAAGAATAATAACTTAGCAAAAAGGGTTTAACCCATTGAGATATTCCTTGGGGCTACTTCACTAATGATTTTTTATGATTGTTGCAAACATTGTTTTTGTGACTATATTGTCGACAGTTTGAAAAAAAATTATTGGTGGCATTGGGGAAGATACAAATACTTAAAAAATACAAAATATTTTTTTTTTACATTTTTAAACATCTAAAGAAAAAACAAACTCAAATTAACACATTATTACATAATATGAAAAGAAAATTGATACATAAGATGTGGAATATGTCTAGTGTTCACATCACACATCAATATTGAATTGTGTTAGGAACCTTGACTTTCGAGCCTCAAAAATATCATCAAAAACTATATAAATGTTTCTCATCTTCATGAGTCATCATGAACCTTCTCTCTCTCCCTCTTTTTCTTGCTCAACTTCTTAGGTATGTTGAAAGCATCGACCTTGCTCTAGCATTATAGTTTTAGCAGAGAATCTATTTTTAATATTCTCAGTCCAAGTAATGCATGAGATACAATTTGACCTAATTACTAAAAATAAGAATTTCCCTATTTTTACTAAAGTGAATTAAAAAATAGAATACTTTTCCAAACATAGAATTACTTTTCGAAAATATCTTGAACTACTTCTCACATGTTCACACTTAGCATGTGTAGAAGTTCCCGTCTAAGCTATAATTCATAACACTTGTGTATATCAATAGAAGAATTGGCAAATAAAGCCATGGAACTTTGAAAAATTGTTTACCTTTCAACCCAAAGTTGTACCTGTCTTCCCAAGACTTAGCCTTGAATTTTGAAATGGAACAAAATAGTTGCATGCCAATATATAATTCCACCATCATTCCATTCCATGATTTCCCATCAAAGTGCTTGGTAGAAATAGACAATCTAGTGCTTATTTGTCTCATTTGCATAAGACATAATGTTACAAACCTTGAAATCTTTTTGTGATCTGATTCTTATGGGTGAGAAAGTTTTTGTGATTCAATAGTGGCATAAAGCATGCTCTACATTAAGAGTGCTTTAGAAACCATATATGTTACCAATTTTTATTTTGATTAAAGTTGCAAAGGTTTTTCTCACCAAGGCACCTTATATTCTTCAGAATTTGATCCCATTTTCCACATCATTATATTGGAATTGTTGGTGAGAGGAACAATAAAGCCTCCATTATAAATCAGGGGCTTTGAAAAGCATGCCACTAGATCTTCCTTATAAATGTGAAGGCTAAACACCCATATCTTGGATAAATATTGCTACCAAGTCTAAACATGATGAATCCAGTTTTAGTTATCTTTAAAAGACATGTTGTTCCCAAGTGGATGGATATAGAATTTAGTAGGACACACCAGTCATGAGAACCCTTGATTCAACTATTATATTGTTTCTCTCAAAGTCCTCAAAAAAGAAAAATATGTTAAATTTTTCTATTGTGGATGCTTTACCTAACCTTCTCTAGTTTTTGTGTTCAACAATCTAGTATTTTGGAAAATTTAAAAACATTTCCATATAATTTATGTTGCCTTGTTTCACCCACTTTCTTGTCATTGTGTTTCAAAATGGGATTAAATCTCCTCCCAACATGATTTTGTACCAAAGGAGTCTGTAATTATAGAGAATTCTAGAATTTTTGTCTACTGATATCTACAATTTGACCATGTACATTGACAACAACGAAATTTGAATTCAAATACGATAACTTTAGAGTTAACTAATGATCTATATTTCAGTCATCTGATGTTTTAATAGATCTGATGTTACATAATGTGATTTGATCATTAAAGTGCCCATTTACTTTGTTTAGATGTCCCCATGATGGATGACCTAAGTGCCTAATGATGAGATGGCCTGATGGCCCAAAGATTATATGGTTCGATGGCCTAGTGATTTATGGCATGAGGCCTAGAATCCTTTCTCTTAAAGACACAACTCTCTTGCTCTTGGACTCACATTAAGCACACATCTCTTGCTCTTGATTGGAATTTGATCTCGCTCTTGTTAATGACTGATGTATATATATATATATATATATATATATATAATATATATATATTATATTATATATCCGTTGTTCAATCAGTTTCACATCAGTAGCATGATTGATCTCAGTATAGTAGCATCGTTAGTTTCAACATAATATAATGGTATGGTAGGTCTCTGTGTATGTATATGATTTTGTTTCTTTGTGTTACATGTATCATAGTTCAGTAATATGTCTAGCTTTGTTGGCATCACAATTATAGCACCTCCACATTTCATGTATGGAATCCTTTGTTAACATCTTTGGAGCCTCAAATTGAGCATCAGCATTGGCATTGTTATATTGATCAGAAATGGTGTTGGGTGTGGTTTTTATACCTATTTCCTACACTTTTTTTCCCCAATTTTGATCCTCTATCCCTCGAGGCCAATGGAATTTCACATGATTAATCACCCTTTTCCTCATTTATACAATGTATTTCGTTGAATATAATGATACAATATTCCTTTTTGTGGCTAACTAGGGTGAACATTGGAGAAGTATTTTGGATCCTCTTCTCTTTTTGAGGTGTTTCTTACAGGGATGAGGTTATGGAGTGAGCAAGCTGCATTGATCGGTATTAGAGCAGGGTAGAACAGATTGTCGTTACACCCTGCATGTTGTTACAGATTGTTGTTACACACTGTATGTTGTTATAGGTGTTGTTGTTACACCACATGTTGTTAAAGATGACCACTGTTACACCAAGGATGCTATTACGCAATGATTTTTGTTACATCCCAAACCATTACTTAACCATAGGATGTTGTTGCACCGTAGCTGGAAAAGTTGTGAGTACTATTCCACACAAAAGTCGTCAGACATAATGGATTGTTTATTTAGAAGTAATAGATCTAAACGGTTGTGATCTTAACCAATGTATCTGAAAAGCATTTGTATTTAGAAACAGGTTATAACTATTTTTATTTTTATGATCAACATGAGAATCATGAGATTCTCATGACTGATCTATTCCTGATTTTGGGTATGTAATAACTATAAAAGAAACTCAATTTCTCATGTATGGGCATGGCATAGAGAAAATAACTGTTACTCTAATCTTGTAACTTTTGATTATTTTTCATGTTTAAGGCAATACGGTGATGCTATTATTGTTCCTTATATGATTCTTTAACTAATCTTTTGTTTATTCCTGTGCCCCTGCTAGGGAGGAAGGGCCCTCCTCTTTAGTAGGGACTACAACGATAGAATTAGTTGTACATTATTGTTTCTTTTATTGTTGTGTGGCTTTTTGTTGTTGTATAAATTGTAAAATACATCCACTTCAGTTCCATATTATATTATGTTGTTACGCTAGTTTGATTAAACATAATGTTAGTGACCAACTAGTGTAGTCATTAGCTTAATGTGTGGCATGCCCTTGCTCTGGTAATTGTGAAGTGCGATTTCATTTCTGTAGAGTGTTTTAGTTTCTGCATGAATGATTTAATTTTTACAATTGATTCAACGAAATTCTTTAATGTTTCTTTCTAGTTTTCATTCTTCGTTGTAGTGTATGGGCACAAATAGTGTGAACTCCATTGAAACATCAAGACCTACCCTGGGTTGACAATTAAATGGTTG
Organism: Pinus taeda; assembly: GCA_000404065.3. Taxonomy (NCBI): domain Eukaryota; kingdom Viridiplantae; phylum Streptophyta; class Pinopsida; order Pinales; family Pinaceae; genus Pinus; species Pinus taeda. The sequence continues at coordinate 149,900 of APFE030933111.1, forward strand.
CAGTCTTGGTCAATTAGGATTGATTAAAATAGCATTACATTTTGGCATCATTTCTGCATATGGCAGTTGATGATATAGTCACACAAGTTGTTTGTTTGATGATAGAGTGTTCCTAATCCAAAACCATTGGGTAGTAAGAGGAGAGGTAAGAACCTGCACATCGGTCTAACATGCTTTGGCAAGCTCACCGTTGTGATCACTAGGGAACTTAGGGTGTGGCATTTTAGTGTTTTTTTAGTGTATTTTCAGCTTTTTAGTTGCTGGGTGGTAAGACGAGAGGTAAGAACCTGCACATCGCTCTAACATACCTAGGAATTATAGAAATACCAAAATTACCCCCCCACTCTAATTAGTCATAGGAAAAACAGGTTGTAAAAAGGAAAGGAAGAGTATAGATTTGGGAAGAAAAACATTTGTCCAGGAACTAATCTCCAAGGCAGAAAAAGAACAATCAAGTTCTCAAAGGGATGCAAGGAAAATAGGGCCACAAAAAGCTGTTACTCCTATTACAATGATAGAAACCTCTGGTTCCTCTATCTCGGGGCCATACCTTTCTAAAGCTAGCAAAAATACTCCCAAGATTAAGCATCCAATTCAGGAACATCAGGGAGAAGCTAGTAACCAGAAATTTAGGCCTGAGGGACAAGGGGAAACTAAAAGGGGATATAAAAACCTGAAACAAAAGAGAACCTATTGGTTTATCAATATCCGGATTCAGGTAGTGCAGTGAAATAGCTAGATCTGAAGTCACCTGAGCCATCAAACCCACTTACAAGACAATCAAAAGAATAGTTCGAATAATGCCTGTTACAACAAGGATTATAAGGGTTAGCAATGGGGGACAACAATGACATCAATGCTAAAAAATATGCTACTGTCACCACCTTTGAATTCCCAATTGGGGATATCAGAGGTGAGGCTCCCATGAAAAATATTCCTTTATCATCCTTACCATCCTTTCAAGGGATGACTATGGAAGACTCACATAAATTCTTATTTGAATTTGATGTCTTATGCAAGCGTTATGACTATGTCTCAGATGCTCAGAAACTAAAATTATTTCCTACTACTCTAAAAGGAGTAGCCTTTAGATGGTTCACGGGGTTAGGTTCGACTTCTATTCAAACATGGATCAAAATGAATGAGACATTCTTATCAAAGTATCAAGACTATTGTAGAACCGGGGACTTAAGAGAGGAAGTATTCAAAATGATAAAGAAGGAGGATGAGAGCCTGGAGGACTATGTAGAGCGGTTCCCCTATAATTTGTAGAGGTCTAAACACAGGGATTTAGATCACGAGATCTTGAAGACCATATTTATAAGAATGAGGGATGACTACCTTGATACGCTGAATCCACTAGGAAAAGGGGACATATATCAAGAAACATTCATTGAAATTGTAAAGCTCTATCTAAGATTCTCTAGAGGATCATCTAAGGGAAGAAGAACAAGAGATGCCTCTGCTCGAATCCCAAAATCTATAGGTGGAGTAACCAAAGCAGAGATCAAGAATTTATTTGAAAATTTCAAAATCGACATCCTCAGTACTTTATTTGCCCAGATAACGACAACATGGATCAAGAAGACAAAAGGAGAAGTTGATACACCTGTCGTTGTGTTCTTCCTAAATTGTCGGAAGAAACATCCTTTAAGGGAGTATGAAATGAACAGTGTCAACTTGTGCAATATTTGTGAGTTGGAACATTCTACAGGTAAATGTCTGAAGCTTCCTTGACTGAAAGAAATACTTAGAGAATCAAGTGAAGAATTTCAGTCCTGTTATTTCATCACACCTAGGAGACCATGGCAGTGATGACCTCCAGGTATGTCCCAATATTTTTCTTCTTATAATTCATGGAGCAATGCATATAACATTCAACAATATCCATGGCAATACTCTACTCCTTCTCCAGCACAATTTCCTTCGCCCTGGAATGAGTGGCCTCCCTCTCCATCTATTCAATATCCTCCATCTCTATCATAACCTTCGAATCATAACTGGAGGGGGAATGCCTAGAATACAGCTCCACCTAGATTACCAATGCAGTAGCAGCTACAATTTCCCCCTTTATAAACTCCTGTTCCTACACTTCCTATGCCATCCCAACTACCTATGCAACCTAACCCTAACCCAAATAATAAAGAAACCTAGAGCATAGAGGCTTCGACTACCTTCTAGACTTACCTTATCACTCTCGTTGAACTTAATGAAATTCAATTACGGTCGAGTAAGCTAATTGATCCAAATCACTCCCCTATCATTACCGAGGAGGAATGCAAACCTTTTAGAAGAGGTACAATGGATCTTGAGGCTGATGTTACACCTGTAACAACCGATATAGAGAAAATTGTTACGTCTGTAAAAGCCAACCCGAGAAGAATTGTTACTCTTGTAGCATCCAACTCGGGTAAGGTTGATACACCTATAGCATCTGATTTAATTGTTATGACTCAAAATCCTCCATATCCTCAAATATTAACTGAGCCTGGAATGACCTCGCAACCTGAATCTAAATTTCTTAGGGAGTTTCAAAATTTGCACGTATGAATTCCTCTACTGCAAGCTCTTAAAGAAGTACCTATTTATGCCAAAACAGTACGAGATATGTGCATTAAGAAAACTGGAAGGAAGCCTAAGGACCCTACTACTATACACGTGATTGGAAAATTGTCTGAATTAATGTTTTCTCATCCTCTTTTAACCAAGTATAATGATCCAGGAAACCCTATGGTTACTGTCTATATTAATGACCAACACATAACTAATACATTGATTGATCTTGGGGCTGCCATTAATGTAATGAAAAAATATCTCTTTACCACCCTAGGGCTACATGGGCTTAGACATACACCTATTGTGCTTGAATTAGCAGATAGGTCTCGTGTTAAACCCAAAGGGGTGTTGGAAGACATAATAATCACAATAGCTTCCTAGAGTTATCTGGCTAACTTTCTTATCTTACAGACAAAATCCAACCTAGGGGGACATCCTCTGATCCTAGGGAGACCTTGGCTGGCCACTACAGATGCATTTATAGGATGTAGGTCTGTATCCATGGTGATCTCAGATGGTCAGGCTACAAAGAATCTTAATATTTACCCCCCAAAACCAAATATGGATTTGTATAACCCCTGGTGGGATGAGTTTGAGCCTGAATCGGATATTTTGCTACCGCTCCTCACTCTCAGAAAAGCCCAATATTTCAAGGATGAGAGATAAGATGACATCATTAATGGTTTTACTAGTAACTCATTTTTTGTCGCTTCCATTGAAAATTCAAAGGAGGAAGAAGAGGTAGAAATAATTTTTGAAAAAATGAGAAACACTCCGCATACTGCCAACAGTCTAGTCGAAATAGAACCAGGGAAGTTTATGAACATTAACCCCAACTTGACTATTGAGCAAAACCAACTGTTGTTATAGTTGTTATAGAAATACAAAAAAGTATTTGCATGGGACTATATGGAAATGAAAGGGATTCATCCCAACCTGTGCACTCACTGCATTTATCTAAAAGATGGCTGCAAACCAATTAAACAACTGCAACTCTGCATGAAACCTGCACTGAAGGAGGTAGTGAAGGAGGAATTACAAAAACTCCTGAATGCTAACTTTATCTAACTGATACCTGATAGTTAGTGGGTGTCTTCGATTTTCATTTTCCCTAAGAAGAATGGAAAGTGGAGAGTCTATGTGGATTATAGAGCACAAAATAAGTCCACTCAAAAGGACCATTTTCCTTTACCATTTATAAATCAGGTCCTTGACACCCTTTCTAGGAATATTTTTTTTTTTCATTTCTAGATTGGTTTAGTGGCTACAATCAGATACATATTGCCTTGTAGGATCAAGATAAAACAACCTTTACTTGCCCTTTGGGAAATTTTGCATGCAGAGTACCCCCTTTTGGACTCTGCAATGTGCCAACAACTTTTCAGAGGGAAACACTGGGAATTTTTTCTGATTTGTTGAATGACGTCCTTGAAAACTTCATGGATTATTTTACACCTTATGGTGATTGTTGGACACCTAATCCTCAATGGGTTAGTGTGGAAGCCGAATGGACAAAAGGAGTCCAAGAGACCTTGCGATGTGAAACCCAACGATCACATAATGTACTAGAAATGTATATCTCTTGTTAATAAAAATTGTACTCTCCTGATTATCATTCATATTGTTCTTGCTCCCATGTGTGTTTAACATGGTATCAGAGCGGGCAATTGCTGGTCCTGCTCCAATTTGAGCCACTTGTTTTTTGGTCTCTATATATATGTCAGTTCTGCATTACCTAACCTCTGTCTGCCATATTCCTTTTACCTGGCTCTCTGTTAGCTAGAAGGTGTCTGTCCATGAATGTTTGTCTGTTTGCCATATACCATTTATAAAACCTGCGCCCTGCTCTTCTGTTGCGCTGTCATCCTGACCTGATTTGAAACATTTGCGATATCATACTGTAAATAGTTAAGCATTGGATTGACATTGAACGCTGGCCTGACTTTGAAACGTTTGAGCTGGCCTAACATTGAACACTAGTCTGCCATATGCATTCCTATTCCTAAGTGCTGTCCTGATCTGAGCACTGTCCCCTGAACGCTGTCCTACTTACCTCAACACCTTTGTCCTCTGAAATATCTCTCGAATGTTTTGACTGACCCAACTGTGTTTTTAACGCTGCATCTTGTAAAGTTTACGTTTTTAATGCTGCTGGATTTGTTTGTCTCAAATTCATTACATGTCCTGGAGCACAATTTGCCCTTCGTGCTCTTGCACGTTCTGACATGGTATTAAGCTTAGTGCAGTAGGAGGGAATAAAACGAAGACACCTGGTCCTGGGTGACTGAAGCTATCATGTAATGTGAGGGATTCGATCACTTGAATGAAGTAACGCTGCTGAAGAATGCCTCTGTCTAGAGCGGAAGGCAGACAAACGTTTTTTACTGCAATTGGTATGCGTTTGACTGCAATTTGTATTGTTTTTTATTACAATTGAATCCGTATTGCACTTGATTGCAATGGGAAATCGTGCTTGAAAGCAAATTTGAACCAAATCGGATGTACACGGTTCAAAATAATGACAAAGTTGCAGAGATGATGATTTCCGTTGTGATAGATTCAGGTTGAAGACTGAAAAAAAATTAAAATCTCATGAGAAAAGACAAGCATTACACTTTCTGACAGTTAGCTACCTGCGCACGCATCTCCCTGTGTGTCTTGTCTCGGTGTATTTCTCGTGGTGTCGAAATCAAACAAATTTTTAACGCTGGCCTGTATTTGTCAGTAACCATTGGCTAATGAGCGGACATGAGCCGAGATTTTTAACGCTGGCCTGAACACAAGCGTTTTTGAGCCGAGATTTTTTAACGTTGGCTTGATTGTAATCATTTTCTTGTGCTATAATTCTCCTCGCACCTTATGTAAAAACCAATCCCGCCATCTGTAGAACAGTGAAGAAGTTTGCGAGCACAAGATACCTCGTTTCTGTGGTCGTTGTTATTTCAGTTTATTTGGTTACCAGTGTTGTTTTTGAATTAGTGTTTAGTTAATGGCGCAGCGTTGAATGCTGTCTATTGATTCAAGGGCAGTACATCAATAAGCACTGGGGATGTTCAACACGATACAAGGACACTAAATTCGGGGATGACGCTGAAAAGCCTACCCGGAAACTCCTGAGACTTGCGTTTTCTACAGGGAACACATGGAGACGGGTTCTTAGTAGTGAAGCCCATCCACCAATTCATGCAAAGAACTATAGAATCTGTTTTGTGTTAAAGTTCTGTGAATAGACTCTTCCAGAAATTGTGTGGCTGTGGGGTCGACGTATGCCAGTAAGGATATTATTCTTTGTTGTCGTTGAGTGGAGCTATTGCAGACATTATAAAGATAAATTGCTATGATATAGTACTAAGCACTGCTAGTGCGTCATTAAGTGCTGAGTTTATGTTGAATTCTCTATTTCAGGGTTACACTCAGTATATCAAACTTTGTTATCTTTGAAAATTCATTTGAAGGCTTCATTTGCAGTGAGACTATTGATTTATGATTTTGTACTACCTCATTGAACAGGTGTCATCTACAGCAACCAAGGGCAAAGTTTTGTGTGAACTTGTCTATGAATTGATGTAATCAATTAATTTGATGCAAGGAGTGTTGTTGACTATTTTCATTAGACAGAGATTAGATTTAGAGATTTGATATGACAGTATTGACACATTATTCTTTGTAAATGCCTATGATAAAGCAACTATTGAGTTGGTACTATTGACATTGTTGATCTATAGACATGTATTGATGAAGTGGAGTATGAGTTCACATTCTAGGGTTTCAGGGATAAGTCTTGCATTACCAAAGTATTATTGACTAAATATGCTGATGGATAGAGTCTGATGATGATGTTGAATTGACGGGCTAAGTGTTATGTCAGAGAGATTGACAAGCCTTGATACACTGCTATATCTTTACCACTGTTGGTTTGATCATTGCTATGGCACTGTTGCAATGAACAAAACATGGTTGAGATTGCTCTACTAAGACTGTCGATAAATTTCATTTGCAAAGAAAGTCAAAGATTGACTCTCTTTTTCACAGTGTGAGTAGTTTGAATAATTTGAGAAGGACATTAAAGCAGCGAGTCATTTGCTACATTGAAATTGGTACTGTGCTGTCTGCTACAGTGACTTTGTGATATTGGCATCCTACTACTCATCTAATAGTTGCAATTATTTATCATTTTATAGAACAATTTGTAGCTGAAGATAACATCAGTTCTCTGATTATATTGGTCTGAAATGGATATAATAGATGATGTATTGAAACTATTGAATAATTTAATACTTTCCACTGTTGATGAGATGGTTAAGATCAACAAAACCTCTCTTTCCAATATTAAAATTTGTCTCCAAAATGCAC
>APFE030933120.1:0-24739 GCA_000404065.3 Pinus taeda
ACCCTTCTTATCATTCAAAGACAAAGCACATTGATGTTCAGTATCACTTTGTGAGGGATATGATAGAAGACAAAAAGGTGTTGCTGGTAAAGGTGGACACTTTGAAGAATACTGCAGATGGATTAACAAAATCTGTGAGCTCTGAGAAGTTCTCTTGGTGTAGAGAAACAATGGGCATTTCAGGGCTGGAAAGATGACTAAGCTCTCCTGTGGAAAGAAAACAACAAGTGGGAGATTGTTGGGGTTGTGTTATATTCTTTCCATGACTAACCTACGTAGTGAACCGGGAGGTTAGAGGGGCGGCGGAGCCCCCCCTTCGCTTCATCGATTGCACAGTGGGGGGGTCACAGGGGGGGCGGCAGCCCCCCTATCCAGGGTGTTTGAGGGGGGTGGGTAGCTCCCTCTACGGGGTCCAGGGCAGCGCCCCGGGAAATTTTTTTTTGGACCCTATATTAGGTTGGGCGAACCTACCTATGGTTTTCGGTCTATGGTATTGGATGCTTCGGTATGTATAAATATGTATTATAACATTGAAAGGAACATAATGAAAAATCAAGTTGGTAGTCCTGGTTTTGGGATCCAGTGGGAAATCTCTGTGTATATGTGTTATGCTCTCGCATTTTTATTTTTTCCTATGATTTAGAATTCATATGCAGGTAATTTCTGTACGGGATTAAAACCTACATGCAAGACTAGCCCGCAAACCCCGACGACCTTCCATTGCAGATGAGAAGAAAGAGGAGGGGGCAGGAGATCCTATCAAAATCTTGCTTGAATAAGCCCTTGAGCGGCAAAGGAACTCGATGATGGATAGCTTTGCACAGATCCTTCAGCGGCTACCCAAAGGTGACGCATCAGCTTCCAATAGCTACTCTGGAAACACCACACCATTTAAGGTACAAGTTAATTTTGAAATCCCCATCTTCGAGGGTCAAATAGACGTAGATACCATAGAGAAATGGTTAAATCTGCTAGATGGGTATTTTTTTGTTCATGAATTTTCGAGTCGGGAAAAGATTGTTTTCACTCTTCTCAAAGCAGCCCCCCACGTCAAGGACTAGTGGGAAACCTACTGCGAGTAGAAGGATGAAAGCACAGGCTCACTATTTTCAGCTGCACCCACTTGGCATTCATTCTGAGATGCCATCAAGGAGTAGTACTACCCTGTCAAAAGCTATGAGGGCAAATACATCAAATGGACCACACTGTAGCAAGGACGGGACCAAGATGTTCCAAAGTTCACAAGCATTTTTCATACCCTTCACACACAGTTAGGTATCAAAGATTTTGAGCTACATCTGGTACTCAAATACCGCGGCTGCCTACACAGATACATCCAGGAAGAGATGGAGTTCCTCAACATCTCCTCGCTCGACACGGTGTACCAATACGTTGTCAAAATCGAGCAAAAGTTCAAACAGAAGAAGCGAGACTTTGGATCTACAAATCTGAAGACCAAAAGACTAAGCCAAGGCAGGGTGACCCAAGACAACCCATCAAAGCTGCAAGAAAAGAACAATAGCACAAAGTTGAAGAAGGACACAGGAAAGTGGTGTGAGTTTCGCAAGAGTCCCATTCATAACACAAATGAGTGTCAGACCAAGCAGTCACTAGTGGCCGAGTTGAGGGCTTCAGAATCAGATGCATGTTTCAACCCTGAGTCGGACCCCAACAAGGGGAATGGAAAAGGGAAGTAGATCATTGATGCGGAGCCTAGCATCATTGTTGCCACCACCAAGATCCAGAAGAATGAGCCCGAAGACCCAGAGGAGGGGGAATGTCTTTTTCACTCACAGATGTGGGTGAAGGGTTCGCCGCTCCAATTCATTATTTATAGTGGTAGCCAAAATAACATCATTTTAGCAGAGATCATGAAGCGGTTGGGCCTACCGACTACACCACACCTACAGCTGTATAGTATTGGGTGGATTCATGAAGGACGAGATCTCAAAGTTTGCCAGTAGTGTTGCCTTCCCTACAGCATCAAGCCCTTCACAGACGAGGTATTGTGTGATGTTACACCTCTAGATGTTTGTGATGTACTATTAGGCTAGCCATACTTGTGGAGGTGACATGCTGTGTATGAGTTAAGGCCTCGTGCCATCATTATTTCTTTGAATAATTCATTATACAAGATACCAGAGGTAGCCCCACTTATTGCCACTTCTTTTATCGCCGCTAAGAAAGATAGAAAGCTCATCTCACAGACTAAGAAATTCATTTTCTGTCTGGTTCACTCCCAAAGTAAGGGGACGATAGTCACCACATCCATGACCCCTGTGAAAGGTTCCTCCATGCAGCAGCAACAATAGAGGGATACGGTCATGAAAGAACCCAAGAACAACTTCTCCTCACCCACAATGGTACCACACAAGTTTCAGGTGGGCAACAAAGTCTAGTTGCATCGACAGAAAGAATGCCTTACCAGAACCCATCAGAAGCTCAGACCACTATGACATGGTGCTTACAACATTACCAAGGTTGTGGGAAACAATTCTTTGGAGCACAACATTCCCCCATTCCTTCGCTTGTACCAAGTGTTCAATGTGGACCGTCGTCGACCATACTTCCCACCATTACTGGACACATCAGAGATTGCAAAACAACTCACCAGGGACCAAGTTCAGCAGCAACTTCCTCATCTCATGGAGGAACTCAACGTAATGGGGACCATTGCTTCCTAAGGGGGGAGGAATGATCTAGGTGGATGTTGGTTGCCACCCACCTATCCCATTTGGACCCCCACAACTGTCTCTTTCAATTTTTCGGTTTCCTAAATTGTAGCACAATTTACTATTTTTAGTAGTTTTTCAAGTCTTGAACTTTTGGAGTTGTTTTGAGGCCCTAAATGACATTTCTTGGGAAATATGGGAGCAACATGGGTCTGTGGACTGATGTTGCTCTTCCTAAAGTTATAATTCTCAAATAGATCTTTCTAATGAGCTATTGTACGTGTCAAATAGAGATCGGGTGCCAAAGTTACGACCCTAAAAAATTGTGGTACCAATTTACCCAAACGGGGCCCACAATTTGGCATTTCATCTTCTAGGGTTAGGTTTTGGGATGTTAAGGGTTTTCCATTGTTTCTCAACAATAAATAGGCCTTTGATCCTCATCGTAACACAGTTCAGAGGCATGTAGCCACCACATCTCTTCTAAGAGATAAGCTACCATTGCCCTAGTTGGTTTATTTCCATTTCTGTTTGTAAGCATATTTCAGTATTTTACATTAATGAAATGAAGTATTATTTCCACTGCATCTTTGTGTATATGGTTATCTCTATATTTTGTTGTGTTCCTGTTTAAATCTGGATCACTAAGCCTGGGTGGGGCTTCCCTTGGATATGAAATTTGGACGAGGCGACTGGGAAGCTAAAGCATATTCCACTTTGATAGCCTTTTTGCAAGCATCCATCCATGTGGGTGGGTGTGCATTTGGACATGGTCTTGGATGGCTTCTTTGAGAACACTTATAAAACATTCCAAGTAGAATTCATCTCCTAGACCTTCTGTATGGATGGTTAATGTCTCAAAGGCTGCAATGTAGTCTTTTATTGTGCCTGTCTATTAGAGCTTAGTAAGATGACCCAAAAAATTAGATTTCTGGTCAAAGCGATCACAAATGGATTTTGAGAATACCTACCAAGTAATTTTCCTGGGATAACATTTCCGATGCCATTTCCACCATTGCCATCTCTCTTGGTCCAAGTAAAGGCCTCCCACATGTAGTTTAGTTTCATCATCTACTATATCATTCAAAGTGAATATTGGTCCATTTGTGCTACCCATACCGTCGGATTAGAGCCATCAAATTTGTACATGTCCAGCTTGGGTGGTCAAGGGTGGGAATGTTGGTGATTTCCATGGAAGTGAATATGATGGCTAGATTCACCTTCAAGATCTTCATTAAACCCATGTGCCTCCAATTGCAACCCCAAATTTCCCCTTGTGAATGTGTCCATGAATTATTGGTTCTGGTTCACTAGGCTTTTGAAAAAAGCCAACTGTTTTTCAAAGCTCTTGATCTTTATTGAGCACCATGACCACTGGTGATGAATAAGGATTGATGCTAGGATGAATGACACCAAATTCCAGGAGTTCCTTGATGATTTTTTCAATTTCATTCTTTTGAGTGAAAGGATATCTATATGGGTGCACATTTGGCAGCTGTGCCCCTGGGACCAAAGTGATGCTATGATCATGTTCCCCTCTAGAGGGTGGAAGCTCTTTAGGTTTGTAAAAGACCTATTGGTGGCGGTTTAAGACCTGTTGCATCTCACGATGAATATGAAGAATAGTGGGCTCGATGGCCTAGATAGCATTAAATTGGGCAATAACTCCATGATGGCCCTTTTTCAACAACTTTTCCATTCGATGTGAGATGATGATAGAAGGAGAACCTACCTGGAGTCCACGAAGGGTATGCATGTGGTCATTTTGCTTAAAACTCATATATAACTCCTGGAAATCCATTGTGATTGGGCCTAGTGTGTGAAGCCATTCAGCACCTAAGACAATGTCACAAACACCCATGTTGATGGCAAACATGTGGGTCTTTTAGGTGGTAATCTCCCATCTGAGGTTTGATATTTTTGCAGCGGCCTTCACATTTCATTGTCCCCCCATCAACAATCTGGACCTGGAAATTAGAGACTGCCTTGACAAAACAATGAACAACTTTGACGACTCTATGATGGATAAAGTTAGGAGTGCTTCCACTATCAATCAATACTACTATAGGGCGATGTTTAATAAAACCTCTAATTTTGAGAGTTTGGGGTGCAGAAATGCCTGCCAAGGAATGTAGCGAGATAATTGGTTCTTCTGGTGTAGCTGGGAGCTCATTGTCCTATTGGGTGTCCTCATCTTCCTCCTCTAGTCCCTTAAGGGTTGGGGCTTCCTGAGATGAGCTGTGATCAGTAACATCTATTTGGAATAATTTGGGTTCCTTGCATTTATGCCCCGGGGAGTATTTTTCATCATAGTAGTAACACAATCCTTGTTTTCTTCTTTCAACCATTTCTGTGGGGGACAACTTTTGAACCTTAAGTGTTTTGGTAGTGCCCTGAGCCTAGGTGAGGCATACCTTGGCTATGAAATTTGGACGAGGCGACTGGGTAGCATGTTCTACTTCGATAGCCTTTTTGCAAGCATCCATCTGTGTGGGTGGGTGGTGCATCCAGACTTGGGATTGGATGGCTTCTTTGGGACCACTTATAAAACATTCTAAGTAGAATTCATCTCCCAGACCTTCTATGCAGATGGCCAATGTCTCAAAGGCTGCAATGTAGTCTTTCATTGTGCCTGTCTATCGGAGCATAGTAAGACGACCCAAAAAATTAGATTCACGGTCAAAGTGGTCACAAATGGATTTTGAGAACACCTGCCAAGTAATTTTCCTGGGATAGCATTTTTGATGCTACTACCGCCATTGCCATCTCTCTTGGTCCAAATAAAGGCCCCCCACACGTAGTTTAGTTTCATCATCTACGATATCATTCAGAGTGAAATATTGGTCCATTTTTGCTACCCATATTGCCAAATTAGAGCCATCAAATTTGTACATGTCCAGCTTGGTGGGAATGTTGGTGATTTCCATGGAAGTGAATATGATGGCTAAATTCCCCTTCAAGGTCTTCATTAAACCTGTGTGCCTCTGATTGTAACCTTGACTTTCCCCATGTGAATGTGTCCATGAATTGCTGCATCTAGTCCACTAGGCTCTTGAAAGAAGCCAACTATTTTTCAAGGCTCTCGATCTTCTTGTTGGCGATGGCTTGAGCTCTGGTTTCTACCATACACAGATCCTAGTCACTTGTTGTTACTTTGAAAAAATTTGGGACCACCCAAAAATTGAAGTTGACAAGTGAATGAGACCACCTTGATCAACTCGTTGTCCTGATTCTTATGGACTAAGTCTCTTATAAGCATCCTGGGATGATAGATTTTATTTTTTATTTTTTATTTTTTTACTCTAAATGGAGTTTTACTCCCTGCTTATCAATACTGCAGTAGCCAATTTCTAGATAACTTAATCCTTCCCAATGTCATGCGAGAATCCCCCCAGGGTATAGGAGCCACAAGCCTCCCTGCACAAATGGTCAGATCTGCCTACGAAACCCTCATCTGCTAAATGTGAGTTGCACTGTGTTGGCGACAGAACTCTAGTTGCTAGATCAGAATGGTACCGTGGTGGTAGACCCTAAACTAGTGGATTTGGTTGTGGCAGTGGTGATAGAACCACAACTACTAGATCTGATTTGGAAAATAAGATAATGGGCGATCTTCAGAGAGATGAGGGAAATATGGTTGAAAGGAGTGTTAGGTACTACATATTGCAATATACATTAGGGTCCAAGAGTAGTAATCGCCCCAATCTTTCAGGGCACTAACTAAGGAGGATCAACCATACCTTTAGCAGTACTACCGACTACCCTATCATATGCGTGGGTAATCTCCTCAAGTGCTATTTTCGATGTACTGTAGCAAAAAGACAACCGACGATTTATCTAAGGCGAGGTTTTAGGTGAGCCTAGGGGGCTTCCGATATACCCAGGGGGTATGTGGAGACAGTCTGTGCATGGTTCTGTCTAATGCGCTACTACTCGAAGGGGTACACACTGGGGTTACAGGGGAGTCTGACAAGCATGACCTCCTCTTGTATTTCCTGTGTGCATGCCTCCCCAAATCCGCAGGTTTATGCGCTTAATGATAGATCCTGTGGTTTAAAGACGCCGAAACACATCTTTAGCCTAAAACAATTTTTGCTACAAATGGAGATACCACAGGCCTTGGAAAATGCTCTGATACCACTAGTTATGCTTTTAACCTATGAGAAGATGCCAGAATACCAAATATATGAAGAAATACAACCCACGACACAGAACAAAATGAGAAAAAAAAACAAGTATTTTATTATTCATAGATGAAAGCATTGTTCACTTGCCTCTTCGAGGGGGAAACGTCCAACAGAGCAGAGCTCAATTACAAAATAAGACACGATGCTCCTCAATGGGGAGTCTCTATCCTTTATATAGGATTCATACATGCAATACCATGGGTCAGTACCATGGTTCTCTCAATACCATCTATCTAATACCATGACCCATTTGCAACTAACTGTGGTCCCTTTCTTTAAATGTGGGTCAACCACTTACAATTATTAATATGGGATTTATTGACTCTTTAACTAACTATAACTATGACTCGTCCCCATTACATAAATAAAGGGGTTAGTGTTGGACCCTAACACATTGAGACAAGTTTTTAGAGGCATTTGAGCATTGTAAACACACTTTTTTTGTAATTTGAGCATAACAGAGAGGGCTAAGCCATTGGAAGCTGGACCAAGGAGACATAGCCCAGGAGGGGTGAACTCCTTTATCATGTGCTTGCTGTGTGTTGTATTTGGATGTTCTTTGATGTTGTTCAACATATATTTTTTTATGTTAAATTGTGTTATAACGTTTACAGAATAAACTCTCATGGGAATCAATTAATTAAGAAAAAGTATTGAATCCTTAAACACTTGATAAGCATATGATAAGCATATTGGGTTTTATTCTAAATGGGGAATTAACACAACATTACTAATCTTCTCCATTTCAGATCAATTAGTAAGGCCAAAAGGCATGACCAAAAAATCATAATGACCTTCATGAGTTATGAATGTTGTTTTTAGAATCTCTTTAGTCTTCATTCTAATTTGATGATATCCAAAACAAAGCTCCAACTTGGTGAAGTAAATTTCTCCATGTAATTCATCCAACAATTCATCAATGACATGAATATGAAATTTATCTTTAATATTGAGTTTGTTGAGATCTCTATAATCTGGACACATAAGCCATGATCCATCCTTCTATTTTACCAATACTACTAGAGCAAGGAAATAACTTTGGCTAGGTTTAATTATATTGACCTCTAACATTTCTGCAACCATATGTTCAATATCACTCTTTTGGGCACAGTGATATCTATAAGGTTTGATGTTTGGAGGAGCAATTCCTGGAATCAAGTGAATAACATCATCATAATCACAAATAGGTGGGAGGCCTTTGGGAGTCTGTTATAGACATATTTGGGCACTGCAACCCCAATCACATATGTCCATAAACCAAGGGCTTCTAAGTCCCTAAAAGTGTTATTTCACACCCTAAAGGAACAAGGTCAGCTGATTACATCATCTCCCAGAAGTTCTCCATTAAAAATTGCTCAGAACTGGTCAAAACTGGACCATCTCACCTGCTCCATGGTCAAAGTGCGATGCATCCCACCTAATGCACATGGGGGGTGCTATGCATACTGAAAAGCCCTTCTATGGGGTGCGATGGGCGAGAGTAGACAAATGATAGAGACAGTTTGCAAGGTGGATGGTCATGGAATCTTCTAGAAACTTCTCTTGTGACACTTGCCTCTTTGAATTCGCCCAGGGATGAGTAAGAGATCATGAAATCTCCAAGTGGAATTGAGAACTATCAGAGAAATGACACTAATCAAGAACCCAAAAGCTAACTCACCCACCTGTAAACATCTATATATGGATCCCTCATCCTAGAGATCCAGAGGCTGGAATTTTGGAAGGAAGTGCTGGTGGTTTCTTTGTGGAACATCATAGTGTTGGGTGATCTAGCTTTTCATGAGGTGAATAAGGGATTTCATGCCGGGAGGATGGCGCTGGGTCAGATCAATGGGTTTTAATCCTCTCTTTTACTCTTTCTATCAATAAAGATACTTGAGTTTTCCTCCATATTCTTGTATGTCTGAGTTGATATATACATTTGTATGGTCAATATATATCGGATCCTATATTGCTTATGATTGTAGATCTATATGCTTTGATGGTATTATGCTGCTTTGACTCTAAAGGTGTTCTTTGGAGTGGGACAAGCGAGGAAGGAGTGGCAAAGATCTGTCAAAAGAGAGAGGAAACAAGCAAGGAGCCAAGCGAAAGACTGAGGTTGGTACTCTCTGCTTCTCTCTCATCTACTTCTCATAAAGGAAAACGCAAGTAACTTTAGTCTGATTGTTTCTAAGATAGCTACCCATCTTAGTGGGACTAGCAGCTCTAAATGGACACTAGTTTTCCCGATAACAAAATGGCGACTCCACTGGGGAGCGAATAGCTTGTTTGCTTGTTTCTAGTTTTTTTACTTTATAAAGTACAAGCGAAGCCTGAAGTTATGCCAGCTAGCCTTTGAACTGCTTTTGCTATGCAACTGCAAAGTAGATAAACGCTGCTTTAGTCAATCTTTGGGTTAGTTTATGAATTAAACATCTGACTTGCAAACATCCTAAGTGCCCTGGTGGTGGCTCAAGTAACCTCATTAGATTAGCCCCTATGTTTTGTATTTACTGACTATCATTAGCTCAACTTAAATCCCAGAAATAAGGTGCAAACCGTGACCAAAAACCAAGTTAAAGTCTCGTCCCTGGACCATTGCACTGTCTCCTTTTGACAGTCTAGATGCATCGCACCTCCCATATGCTATAGGTGAGATGCATCCCTGTTTCCCTGTGTTACAGGTGCGATGATCAAATAAGACTGTTTCTGCCTCCAGATTTTGGATTTTCTTCACTCTCTTCAGCTTTATTCAGGAGTTTTGCTATCTGTGATTAGTATACAACTGTTGAAACAACCTTCCTTTGCATTATTCAGCCTCCATTGTACAAAGAATTGTGAATGTTTTTATGTATTTTTCGCCATTTACAGTTCTCCCTTACAAACAATAGCTTAATCGAACTGTCATTTTTTGATTTGAAAGTGTCGCAAGTGTCGTTTTTAGTCAAAGAAAATAATCCTTCTCTTTTTGATAGTCTATTACACTGTTACTCTTGTATTTGATTTGGATTAATAGTATTTCAAGTGTCGAAAGCAGTTTTCAATTCAAAATCGCAAAGTGTCGTCCTTGTCTTCCTTTCATTTTTTGAAAAAAAAATTGTTAGTACTTTCGCTTTGAAAGAAAAGATAATTCAGATTTGTACTTAGCATTCTTTTTGTCATTCACACATTAAGAAAGCATAAAACAATTACATGCATGTGCATTTGAATTTAGACTTCTTGTAGAGATTGATTTAGGACAATGCATCTTAGTGTGTGCTCTCTATTCTATGTTGAAATAATTTCACTTCTCTTTCCTTAGTAGCTAGGATTTTCATTGCAAAAAGAGAAATAAATGATTTTTTATCATCTTAGATTGCATATTTAGGAGTTGTATATCTACATCACGCGGTGAACCTTAAAGTCAAACTTCTTAAGAAAGATTAACTGTAAAATAAATTTCAATGAACATAAAAACGCTTTGGAACCTAACGCACAACATTTAGAAGTCCAGGCAAGAGATGTATTCCAGTGTCGTAAAGCCTGGTAACTATCGCTTTCATCGTAGGTTAGGTGATTCCTCCTCTTTGAGATGACAAGTGCCAGTATGGACTTGTGCTCCCACGTACCGTCGAGTATATATTGGGAGACCATAATAGGCTATATCCTTTATCCCTAGGAAGCCGTGTCTATCGCCCTATCGATCGCAATGCACTAAACATAGAATTCGGGAAGATTCACTACCGTACCGTAAAAAGTATTCTGCAGTTTTGTGATTGTTTTGGTAATCCCTCTGTCTAGATTTCTAGAGTAGTCATTTTCGTTCCTTTTCAGGCTCCTTAAAAGAAAAGGTCCATCTGAGCACTTGTCACTTCAGGCTCATTAAAAATCGAAGGCGACTAGAGTTATCTTTAGCTTTTTCTCGACTCTTAAAAATTGAAAAAGCAAGTTGTGTCAAAGCGTCATAAAATTTATTTTAATTGGAATAACGTCATTGTTCCCTCATTGATCTTAGGTTGAGAAAATGGAGTCCACCAACCAAGGATTTCCCCTTAGAGGGAATCCTAGTCCCTTCTCCTCTTGGGGAGATGTTGGTGCACCTCATATGGCCACATTGTCCCTTCTAGGATTGACAATTGGCCTACCAGTATGGATCTTCTCAACCTTTGTCGTTCAAAGCACTGTGATTCCTGAGCAATCAAATCAGCAACCGGATGATACTAGAGTTACCCCCCAACCTTTTACTTCCTTTATTTCTCCCTCTCCTTCTTCCTCTTCGCTTGGTGAAGCTAGTAAACCTAAAAACCAAGTAGCTGAGAAGAAGAAGAAAGGGAAGGAGATGAAGAAGAAGAAGCCAACAGCCAAAGGGGGCAACCAAGCAGCATCTAGTGAAAATCCACACACTACACTGTCCAAACCTAAATCTCCATGTGTCATTTGCAAAGGGGACCACTATCATCGAGATTGTCCTTGCATCCCACGGATCTTAAGGGACTAGTCTTCCCGCTTGCACAATCCAGTGTCCTCAACCTTTGATGATCATGTTGAAAGTACACCGTCAACTAGTGAAAACGAAGTCACTGGACAAAAAGGAAGATCTAAAATTCCTTGTAGACTATGTGAAGGAAATCATGCCATCCACTGTTGTCCCTTCCTAGATGAAGCTAAAAGAGTCTTGGATAACCATCCTGCTTCACCGCTACAGCTTCCTCTAGGATATAAGAAACTCTTGCTGAGTCCATCACTAGTTGAGAATCCGATTGACACACCTTTGTGGTCAGTCGAAGCAACTATCATCGAAGACAAACCCTTTGAGTCCACACTGGACCAAAGTCAACAGGTCAAGACGACAGTCGACCCAGTCTTGTCTTTAGAAGGTCTACCTTCAGATGATATAGTCACCAAAGAGAATGAGAATGACACTGTTCAAATTCTCTTCGTAAACACAGACTCCGATGAACATGGGGGAAATCTACCCATTCCTCACTGCAAGAAGGAAGTTCATCGGAGATGTATCTGGCCGTTTATTCGGTCCCACCTCCAAGCAACCTAGTAATTTCCTTTGATTGGAATCTACTAGGCAGACCTCATCTACCGTCTAATGTACCATTCTGAATCATCATACAAGCTTATAGAATGGTCATGGTTGGTACTATCATTGATGAAGGGGCTTCTGTGAGTGTCCTTTCCTCAACTGCTTGGAAAGCGCTTGATTCACCATCGCTTCTACCTGAGATGTAAAATCTGATAGGCTTCGACAAAGGAACCAGTCGACCATTAGGGATCCTTCCAAATTTGCCTATAACTTTGAGAAGGAAAACCGTTTATCTGAATGTGATGGTAGTCCAAGGACCTTTAGATTACAATCTACTCCTTAGGTGTGACTACATTTATAGCATGGGAGCTATTGTTTCCTCACTCTTTCGAGTGATGTGTTTTTCGCATGAAGGCAGAGTGGTCCAGCTCGTAGACCAGCTTTCATTCCCCAGTTCACACATAGCTAATAGTCAAGTGCCATCCCTATCTGGTCTTTTTGCGCAAGGAATGTCTCATCAATATCCAGTCCGTCCACTTGATGAGCGCGAGTGATTCGGTGATTGTGACTAAAACCTAGGAGGCATGCACCCTGGTCTGCTTCAACAGGAAAACCCCAATTATAAGGTAGGTTTGCATGTAGGAATATGACTAGTCTGACACACCCATCCATTTAGGAAAATGGGATTAGACTGGAATAAGATTCCTCCGTCAAAAGGTATGCCTTTCCTGACAGAGCCAAGGAAGTGTTTTGTCTGCAAATTGAATGGTAACCTGGAAACTCTACTTCGTTATACCTGGGGGCATGCAAACCTTTTTGCATGGAAGTGAAAAGTGACCATTTATTTTCTAGGTTTGTAGGTTCTTAACCCTTTAAACTCGTAGGATTGGTTGTTCCTAGCTTGCATAATGAAAGGACTCGGAGCAAAGTTTCTAATGGGGCAAGCTCCCTAAAAAATGAACCTATCGATGAGACATCCTTATTATACGACTGACACGAGTAGTTTTACGCGAAGTTCAAGCTCGTTAAAAAATAAACCTAGCAATGAGCATATGTTCCACTAGAGTTTAAGCTCATTAAAAAATGAACCTACCTTTGGTAAATAACCATTGCGATCGCATTATTATCAGCTTTCGAGCCTTGGTCATGTTCTCACCATCACCTCCACTCTTTTTAGCCGATCATACGCCTCCATTTTATTGTTTACCCCTTTTGAGGAACAACAACGATGAGTGATTCGCCACCTTCTTTACACTGCCATGATTGAAAAGTTCCAAACCTTACCTAGAACCAACTGCTATCCAAAAACATCGCTCGTTCCTCAAAAAATGAGTCTCCTTTAAGATCTTTTCATTTGACTCGTAAAATATGAAAATATTGCTGAGCAATTGGCCTCTCCAGCTTGTTAAAGTAACTGGAAGTGCCATCCCTCCTCTAGATTTTAATCTTTTTGGACCCGAGGGATCATTGCACAAAAAGATCGAGCGATTGTCTTGTTCGGCTCGTTAAAACTATTTGAAAAGTCATCCCTTTTGTATTATTTCATACTTTTTCAGACTTAAGGGATTATATTACGAAAAAGGATTACTAGAGTTTCCTTTCTGAACCTTTTCAGACTCTCTAAAATTGAAAAGGACCAAGTTATCTTTGTCATTAAACTTGTTAAAACAATAGCGACAAACTTGTCCATGCAGACAAGAACGAGTTTCACTATCGCTAGTCTCGTTAAAACATAGCGACGGGTTTGCCCGAAGGGAAAATTATAGAACAAGCATATGTTATCCTCCTCAAGCTTGACAAAAATAAAGAGGTATTGGTCAGCAATGACTGGGGAAAAGTTAGGAAGAAAACTTGAAGAAACTTTATTGGTAGCAAGTCGCTCTTGAACATGACACTTTCACTCCATCACCATGATTGAGTCGGGTTGGATTATTCCGTTCACTGGTCATATCACCATTGGTCCACCGTACCATCCATCTTTTGGGATTAACACTACCAATCCATTTCAATGTCACCGATATGTTCAAGAGAAGTCTCTTAGAGAATTCACCAACCCAGCTTGTGTCTCATCCACTACAATACCTTCACCCTTCATTCTTTCATGACCACCACCCTGAACCTTGTATCATCAGATCGTTTTCACCTCCATAAAATCATTTGCTCCATTTCGTGTCGTAGATGTGTGATTCATTAAGGCCCTCCTATGACAGGTCACTTCTTGTCGACATCAGCTCATCATCCAAGAAGTTGACTTAGGAACAACCCTTTTAGTACTTTGAAGCTTGCATGCCTCAATGGCAAGTTTCTCACTTCCGGTGACAGGTTTACATAAATGTCCTTCGACCGAAAGATTTTATGTGGTGTTTGATATCAAGTCCCATTTTCACACCACGTGAATTGTGCTGCAGTACCTTGAGGGTCATTATCATTATCGATGATTCCTCTCATGCCTGTTAACAACTTACAACATTGGTTGGTAATCAGGGGATGTCTTTCCATGTTCGACTTTAGAACATCTTTTCACATGGATTGACCTGTACTTCGGGCGAAGATTGAACAAGTTTGAAGACCCCAGATCCAGTTTCATCCATCTGGGCTGCGATATATTTAGGAAAATAAAGACATCAAATGTACATCACAGCTGCACAGATAATCATCCGAGCCAAAGGATGATGGCTCTACCAGAATCATTAGTCTGCCATACAGGCGGTTTTTTGTCCAATGTACATGGAAATGAATTTATAAAGCTGAGCATGGGAATGCCTGGCTCAGTTAGATCATGAAAATATTATGAAGATAATGTATTGTATTTTATCTTATTACAGGTCACCTTATAGTGCGAAAAAACCTCTGATCCTCATGATAAATCATTTCACCCGAAATCAAAAGATTTACGACCTCATGCTTTAGGGGGCAACTGTTATAGACGTATTTGGGCACTGCAACCCCAATCAAATATGTCCGTAAACCAAGGGCTTCTAAGTCCCTAAAAGTGTTGTTTCATAGCCTAAAGGAACAAGGTCAGCTGATTACATCATCTCCCAGAAGTTCTCCATGAAAAACTACTTAGAACTGGTCAAAACTGGACCATCTCACCTGCTCCATGGTCAAAGTGTGATGCATCCCACCTAATGCACATGGGGGATGTGATGCATACTGAAAATACCTTCTATGGGGTGTGATGAGCGAGAGTAGACAAATGGTAGAGACATTTTGCAAGGTGGATGATCATGGAATCTTCTAGAAACTTCTCTTGTGACACTTGCCTCTTTGAATTCGCCCAGGGATGAGTAAGAGATCATGAAATCTCCATGTGGAATTGAGAACTATCAAAGAAATTACACTAATCAAGAACCCAAAAGCTAACTCACCCACCTGCAAACATCTATATATGGATCCCTCATCCTAGAGATCCAGAGGCTGGAATTTTGCATCTTATAAGGAAGTGTTGGTGGTTTCTTTGTGGAACATCATAGTGTTGGGTGATCTAGCTTTTCATGAGGTGAAGAAGGGCTTTCATGCTGGGAGGATGGCGTTGGGTCAGATCAATGGGTTGTAATCCTCTCTTTTACTCTTTCTATCAATAAAGAAATTTGAGTTTTCCTCCATATTCTTGTATGTCTGAGTTGATATATGCATTTGTATGATCAACATATATCTGATCCTATATTGCTTATGATTGTAGATCTCTATGCTTTGATGGTATTATGCTGCTTTGACTCTACAAGTGTTCTTTGAAGTGGGACAAGTGAGGAAGGAGTGTCAAAGAACTATCAGAGGGGAGAGGAAACAAGCAAGGAGCCAAGCAAAAGACTGAGGTTGGTACTCTTTGCTTCTCTCTCATCTACTTCTCATAAAAGAAAATGCAAGTAACTTTAGTTTGTTTGTTTCTAAGATAGCTACCCGTTTTAGTGGGGCTAGCAGCTCTGAATGGACACTAGTTTTCCCGATAACAGAGTCTCAAATACCTTGGAATTATTGTCCAAGACTTTTTGGAGATATGGAGAAATGGACGATTTTGATGCTTGAACCTCTAGTGAGCATAATTGTGCAATTACACGTCATTGTTCTTTCTTCAAATTTTTTTTCATGCCATTAGAGATAATTATCTTCCCTAGTTTCCCCGCGATGCCTCATAATTCAATTTCCTTTCCTTCCCAGAAAAAGTTCAAGAAAATTTCTTGAAATTTAAAAGCTATCATCCCTAAATATTGTAACCATTGGACTCTTAGTACAACATGAACACCACCCATTCGAATGGAAAGCATTAGAATATTCAATACATATTCCCCCATGGTTAGCTTTATATTATGGCACTTTATAGAGAAATTTATAGTTCCTCCATTTGCAACCATCACTTGATACTTTGGTGCTGGATATATAAAGAAATTCAATTCCTTGGCTATCTTACAATTAATAAAATTATGGGTACTACCTGAATCAATCAATACTATTAACTTTTTCTTCTTGATATATCCTTCTACGTTAAGAGTTTGAGGAGTGGTGATTCCTATAAATGCATTACAAGATATGGTTAGATTCATTTCTTCTTTCACTGGGGTTGGTTCCTGGTGTATATCCTTATCTTTTGATGTTTCTTATTCCTTTTCTTTTTGTTCTTCATAATCTATGTAAAATAATTTCTTCTCAGCACACTTATGACCTTTAGTGTATTTTATATCACAATTGTAACAAAGCCTTTTTTTCTCTTTTTTCCTCTAATTGTTGTGGTGTCAACCTTTTAGGTTGTGGAAGGCTTGGAGCAACAACACTTCCATCTTTATAGTTGTGAGTGGTAGAATTCCTTTTTGCCATAATTTTTCTTTTAGCTTTCCTTGCCACCATGAATACCTTCTCCAATGAATCAATTTCCCAAAGGCACACATCATGTTGGATGCTATCCTTTAAATTCCATATGAAGGCATCAATCTTATGCTCATCTATAATATCAGTTACCTTGATATTCAATTTTTGGAAGTCCTCAATGTGCTCTGCCATTGAAACCCTTTTTTTTGAGTTTTATTAATTGGATAAAGAAGGTGTTTCTCTTTGTATCCTCATAATGTGCTATCATTTCCTCTGAAAAATTGATCAAGTGATAAGTGTTTTACGATAAAAAAGCCATATATACCATACAAACTAATTTTGTTCTAAATATAAAGGTGCAATGCATACCTTTTGTGTGTGTTGCACATCATGTAGATCAAAATATTGCTTCATTTGTAGTATCCATGTTATAGGATCCTTAACATAAAACTTCCTCATATAGATATTTGGATTGTGGTGGGTATTAAACCCAATATTGGAGTCTATAAAATCATAATTTACATTATTTTTTTCCTCATCATGATTTTCATGGATTACCTTGTCACCACTGGGAGGCCTTTCTTCTAGCAACTTTTCCAAACCTTCCTTCAACCCTTTTGTCTTGACATTCATCATTTATTCCATGTATGCTTTTAAACCATCATTCAAAACTCCCATGTATCTTTTTATACCATATATATTAACATTTAACATGGATTCCAATTCATTTTTTGTTACTTTTGCGATAACGAAATTTGTTGCACTTTGTCTCATAATTTTGATATATCATGCCACATTTCTTCCTCTTCTTCATGTGTCATAGTAGAGATTTATGATTTCTTACTAGGAGTATCCATTTTTTTGTTTTGAGGCATTATGGAATCAAAAAACGATATTTATGGTTCACTATGACCATTGAATCACTTCAAACTGATTTTTCAAACAAAAGTTGTGCAAAATTCCAAAATAAAATACCAACCTTTTTATTGCTTTTAGGAGCTCGATCTTGAAACTATTGTATCTCTGTAATGTTAGCTCTCCAAGGTCTAAAATTTCATCTTGTGGTAGCCCTTTGAATATTATTTCCAATGCCACAAGTCATACAAATATTGGATTCTTTAAGATAAAGTTATGCCCAATATCCCACGATAACTTGATCATGGACTTGTTTAGTAAAGAGAACTTATACGAAATTCCATGTGTTAATGTTTCAACCTTAGGCCTTGAAAGCATTACAAGACAAACTAAACTTTGTGCAATTTTAGTTACTTTTTATGAAATTCAAATCCGATGCCTATAGAGAAAGTTATGACGATTTTCCCTAGATCACTTGTTTGAGATTTAATTCTGGAGCATGCAGAAACCCTAACTTCTTCGGACCATATCTTGGAAAATACAACGAACCAATATCTTAAATTTCTACAAAAATTTCACCAATATTTTGGCTCCATGTAGTCAAAATTTCCGTTCTGAAGATTCATACAAAAAAAGTTATGGTGAAAATGCCAATATGACCTTTTTGAAACAACGAAACCCTAGAATCCAAAGCTTTAATACCAAATGTTATGCAACGAGATAAAAAAAGAGTAGAAAAGATAGTGTTAGTGTCAGTCTTTGAAACCTTCCTCCAGTGATCAAACATGCTCTTACAAAGTGATTTTAAGGTGTTAAGGTCAAATTTTGTCATTTTAGTGAGTCTTCAAGCAAAATTTGGTCACTAGGTATTAGGTCTAGGGTTTATTTTCACTCCTTTCAAAGTTGTCCAAATGTCGGTCCATGTCACCATTCAGCTGAGCGTACCATCATTTAGAGGGTTGTCATCATCATGTCAGGTTCCAATGGGTCAGTTTACACCTTGTTCATGCTTTAGTTGTGCCTAGGTAAGGTTCATTTCCCTCTCCTAGGGTTTTGAAGGTAATGTCTCTTGGATGGTCAAATCATCATCAAAACTTGTATCCTGATGTTCATACACCTTCCCCTATCCTTAATGTACCTTATTAAACACTTCTGATCACTGATGTCCCTCAAATTCCTCATTTTCGCACAAACCCTAGTTTCTTGCTACAATTTGACAATTTTGTAGGCTAGGCCTGCATTTTTCCCTTTTGGACCCCTTCCCCTCACTCAATATTTGAAATTACACATTTGAAATTACAGTTTCCCCTACTTCCTAACATCCCTCCCTACTTCCCAAAATTTTCTCAAGAATTTAGAAGCCCCTTATCCCCTTCCTTTCACTTCATTTCGACAAATCCCCTGTTCTACACATCAGGATAGGTTTTACTCCAATGATGTTTCTGAGCAAGAAAAGATGAATTTGGGAAAAATGAGAGAGGTTTTTGTCCAAAATAGGCCAAGGCATAAAAATGTCCTTCAATTTTTACACAAGTGTCATGGTTTTAGAGAAATGTCAAAAATACAGTTGCCTCAGGAGAATTGATGCACCTCTGAATTGACCTTGGGAAAATCAAGATTTCTCCTAGCTTGGTTGGCCTAATGACTTTCTTGATGCGTCAAATGATAACTAGACACAAACAAATTTCCAATGAGCTATCTTGAGCTTCATTTGGGGTTGAGAAAGACCTTCAAAAGTTGATTGCAACAGCACTCTGCCTTTAGGCAACCTCATTTTGCACATTTTGACCATTCTTGGGATATTTGACTTTTGACAGGGAAAATGAACTCCAAATTGAAAAATTAAAGTTGTTTTGGAAAGTAGACTCAATGATATTTCCAACGAACTATCCTACTCCCAATTTTGACATTGGGAAGGCCTCCAAAACTTGTCTGCAAAAAGGTGCGGTGCACATGCCTGCTTAGCCCAAATTTCACTCAAATCATCTTGAAAAGTCTCCAAATCTTGTAAACTTCTTCCTTCCAAGTAAGTGAAACATCGTAAAGTGCCTTTGCAAGATTTTTCATCCTCCTTGATGGTGTTTAGATAGGTGCAAATTCAAACCATATTTTGTTGCACAGTCCACTGAAAAGGTTGTCTAGGGTTTGCAAAAATTGTCATTGTTGCTGTTTGCTCCCTAGAATCATTTTCACATTCCTCCACTACACTCTCCTCATTTCATATCCCTTACCCCTCTCATTCGAACTCATCTATTCCCCTATCCCCAAAATCCTAATACCTAATTCCTACTATTCCCAAACCTTAATTGGCATCCCCAAACCCTATCACTCCCTAAAGACCACTATATCCAGCATCAAAACCCCTTTTCACTCTTTTATTACCCTAATACACTCTATTTATCCTATTTTCCCATATCCCACTCCCCTAAAGTAACTAATTCCCTCATAAAACCCTAAATCCCTCACTAAACCCTAATCTCCCAAAACTATTCCCTTCTTTCCCTAATTTCATTTCCCAAGAGTAAAATCTCTCCATACACATCACCATTGTCCTCTTTCATCCCTCTTTCATCATCATTTTGTTCCACCATACCTTCATCTCATCATTTTCCTAAGACAAGCACTATAAGGAAGAGATAATCAGTGATAGTTCTATGGAGAAACATAAGCAGCAAAGCAAAGGCAAAGAGAAGATGCAGGAGAATGATATAGATGACAAACAAGAAAGAAAACAAATAGTTGGAGGATAAGCAAAGCCTAATGGAGCTAAAAATGTTGAAACTGAAGAAGCAAAATGATGAAGAGGACCATGTCACTTTGACTTCCATTAAACAAGAGATAGAGAATGACAAGAAGTCTTGGTTGGAGAAGATGAACATGCACTTGGAGAGGCTACTGGACAAGGCTAACAAGGAGAAGGACATGTTGCGGCACATGAATTTTCATTATTTGGCAAGAAACAAAAGTTGCAAAGTAAGAATATTAAGGACCTTGAAGGCCAAATTGAGGAAAACATTGAGGAGGAAGAAAGACCAAGATAGACTCAAAATCTTGGCTAAGGCTTTCTTAGCCCAACATAGTACTTGATGTAGGACACAACCCAAATTTCAAGAAATTTGGGATACTTTTTGTCAATTTTGAATTTTTGGAGCAAAACATAGGTTTTTCTGCCTGGTGCACTGCTCCACCTGGCGCGCGCTTTTGCTAGGGACCTACTTTGGAGGAAAACTCAACATTTTTGGATTCCTCAAGCAAAAATATGAATTCCCATAAATGGTCAAGAAAATTTTTCAAGTTTTGAGCTTCCAAAAGGGTCAAAAACACCTCAAAAATGCCCCTTTTGCCCCTTTTTGGACACACAGGAAGCAGTGTTGGGAGAACTCACTTTTGGATCGGAAAATGGACTCCAAATTCAGAAATTCCACTTGTTCTAGAAAGTTGACAGATAGACCTTTCCAACAAGTCCACTTGGAGCAAATTTTGTGCACGAGAAGGCATCCAAAATTAGCTTCAAAAAGGCGCTACGCACAGGGACAATGGCGTGGTGCACATGCTGGAAAATTGACCCTTTTTGCCAAAAAACTCTGTTTTTTCACCTAGTTTTTTCTCAGTTTGAATTTTCTGTCTCTCATAGTCAAACTCATGATGTAATTTGATGTAAATTTGTTGAAAATTCACTCATGGAGGTAGATACATCATGAAAAGGTAGTTTTGAACTGAATGAATCAGTTTCCTAGATTTTAGAGGCAAGCTGTTCCACTATCTACTTTTTAGTTCTTAGTTTAGATCTTGTTGAAACAGCTTCTAAACTCATGAATTAGGCCTCTAAAGCCTAGCATGAGTTTTTTTTTGCATATATCTAGTACTTTTTCAGTCATTTGTCAAGGTTGGACTTTTGTGAAAGCTTTGAGCAGCATTGTACATTCATCTCTGCAGTTTGGCAAAGGAATAGACCAGAGTTTGCAACCTTTTGTGGGATTCTTGTGGAAAATTGATTTGGTATTGTGTCTTCTTCTGTAATTCAAGTTTTACATGTGTTTATGTATGCCATTCTCTCTCTTTTTCAGCTGAACTAAATGAATCAAGGATAAAGGTAGAAATCATTGAAGTTGCAGTGCTTTACCTAGGGTTTGTTTAGTTATTTATGTTTTCTACTGTTTGAAGAGGATCCCTGAGACTTTCATGCCCTCTCCAATTCCTCACTGGTCTTAAGACTCTCCATCTCACTTATTTCAAAGTGCCAAACCATTTGCCTACGTCGCCCCACAGAAACCTCTGCAAAACTGAGTCCATTCCCTAGACCCAAATCTGCCTTTCACTTTTGAGCCAACAAAACATCATCAAAGTCAATAAAACTCCTCTGAGCACATACCTAGCCTAAAATTAGTCTTTACATCAGTCATCTCAAAGCCTCATTTGCTATATTTTCCTGAGATTGACAAGGAGAGAGCCCTCTCCCGACCTAGTAGGGCTAGCTACCAGGTTAAGCGTGGTTTGATGTTACCCTAGATTCTACCTTTCTCAGCTTGAGGTAGATTTAGGCCCTAACAGATAGATCAATGACTTGAAAATTATCCTCTTTAATGGGGAGACCTCCTTTACATCAAATAAATGAACAATTCTTGGATGATACAAATGACAAGGCCTCCTTGCTATATATAAGAGTCTAAGGGGTCACAATATAGTCAGAGCCTACATAACAATAATAATGTAAGGGAACAACAATAACAATAGTGGGCTTCTATGGGGCAAAAAAATAACAATAAGGGGGGCTACATTAATAATAACAATAAGATGGCTAAACTAGTATTATAGGGACCTAACACAAAGTCACCCTTCAAATGGATCGATCTTGATATTATTGTAGTAGTCTTGAATTAGGACAATATTTTCTTTGGAATTATGAAGAATAGACAAGGAAAAAAGACTTCAAAGTTGACACCAAATCTTCATGAAAATATTGTATTATGGCATTATGATTTCAACAATTCACAACAATTTGGGAGATGAGGGAGCTCTCATATTTATAAATGGGGTTTCTAACAACTCTCCTTATTTAGTTCCTTAGTTTATGCTAATAATTCTTGAATTTACATCCATGACATATGTGGAGACTGAGTCATTACATTGCTCAAAACCCTGAAAGGAGGGGTGGCATCCACTTAGAAGGAAGCCAACTTTCTTAAAGAATGAAACAATTTGCTTTACAGGGCTAAAATTTTTCTTGAGAATGGCTTGGATCCATGCTTAGAAGTCTTCCAATGTTAATAAAGGTCCAGTGTTATCCTTATCTTGCTCAATGTTCCAATATTATGTAGGTGACTCCCCGAATCTGCTTGATTTTCCTTTGAATTTTCTTGATTTGATGTGTTAAGGCTTGCTTTCATTCCTTTTTAGCATGAGAGTGGTCCATCAATGATTTTCTAACTTTATTTTACCCTTATTTAATTGTATAAGGTACCACATTCCCACATTTAATTCCATTTGATTGGCCTCTAAATTAGACATAAATTAAGGCCCATGCCTCTAAATTAAACAATAACATAAGGCCTATGACCATCCTTCAATATTTGTGCCTCATATTATTTATTTTTTGTGGAATATTATGAGAATATTGGGTAGATTATGAAGAGTTGGAGGAGGAGATAATTTAGGGACTTGTTCCCTACTACTGGAGGATCAATAATAAATAATAAGTCAACAAGATATTATGGAATTATGGCCCAAATTGTGGAACTCCAATGATTGAGAAAATCTAGGAATGTGTTCCACCAATCAAGGGGACTAGATCCATTAATCAAGGGATTTTGGTGGGGAAAGGTTCCTCCATTCATGGGGAATGATTCTTAATCATTTTGTATAAGTACCAAGTCGAATTTTCCTCTAGGATTTTTTTTTTTTTAGTGTGAGTGTGGAGAGAGCTTGTATTTTTGCAGCCCTATTGTATTTTCTTGCGGGGATGTAATTCTATTGATGAAAATAATGAAGATTGGTATCATGTTCAGCTTCTAAATCTTATTCTCCTCTATAGTTCTCTGAGTTTCCTTGGGCTTGGCCATCCCAAGAGCCTCAGACCCCTTTTGCATCATTTTCGTTCCTTATTTTCATTGCTTATTCACATGCATCTCTCATTTTTATTTCTTTCTATTTCTATATTTAGAATTAATGATTTATTGTTGTAGGATTGAGTTAAAATATTGATATAAGTTATTTTGCAGGATCACAAGAATTATTTCATCTTTGGAAAGATTTGGAAGTTCATAATAATCATTGATTTTCTTGGATTAGTCTTCTTATTCCCAAATCTAGATTGTTGGATCTCTCGATTGTATCTTTTCTTTAATTATTGTAATAATTAGATCATTGTATTATTTTTAGACTAAGAGATGAGTGTTAGTATAGATGTGTATCAGAGCCTAAGAATAGGGATTTAATGGTTGAGTGATTAAAGTAGAGATTGAGTTGTTAATGCAGTTAGGATAGGATTTGATTCATAAAAGAGGAAATAATGTAATGATAGAGAGATTATCGAGAATAGAGTGAGTAAGCGAGAGGTGTGATAGAGATAGGGTTTGAGATTGAAACAGAGGTCAGAGAAATTGTTGTAATTGAGCCGAGAGGGCCAAGACTCTATAACTTCCATTTTTTTGAATAATTGATTGAAGTGTGGTGTGTGTTAGTGTCAGTCTTTCCAGCCTTCCTCCAGTGATCAAATATGCTCTTACAAAGTGGTTTTAGAGTGTTAAGGTTAAATTTTGTCTTTTCAAAGAGTTTTCAAGCAAAATTTGGTCACTAGGCATTAGGTCTAGGGTTTGTTTTTACTCCTTCTAAAGTTGCCCAAATGTCAGTTTATGTCATCATTCAGCTGAGTCTATCATCATTCATAGGGTTTTCATTATCATGTCAGTGTCTAATGAGTCATTTTACACCTTGTTCATGCTTCAGTTGTGCCTTGGCAAGTTCATTTCCCTCTCCTAGGGTTTTGGAGGCAATTTCTCTTGGACGGTCAAACCATCGGCAAAACTTGTTTCCTGATGTTCATACACCTTCCCCTATCCTTAAAGTACCTTATCAAACACTTCCCATCCCTTAGATCCACCAAAATCCTCATTTTTGCACAAACCCTAGTTTCTTGCTACAACCTGGCAATTTTCTAGGTTTGGCCTATGTTTTTCCCTTTTGGACTCCTTCCCCTCACTCAATCTCTGAGATTCCACTTTCCC
>APFE030933120.1:24859-66267 GCA_000404065.3 Pinus taeda
CTCAGAACGGGGAAAACTCTACATTTTTGGAATTTTCATGCAAAAGTACACTTGCCTATGGATGGGTTTCAAATTTTAAGAAGATTTGGGCTCCCAAAAGCTCAAAATACATGCAAATTTTGACTTTCTGCCCCTTTTTTGAGTTGTAGAAAGCTGCCTTGGGAGAAATGCCTTTTTAGGGGTCAAATCAACTCCAAATTCAGAAATTCCAGTGGGGTTGGAAAGTAGACTCACATCCCTTTCCAATGAGCTATCTTGCACCTAATTTGGACACTGGGAAGGCCCTCAAACAGAGCTGTCAATGCGCGTGACCAGTCAAAGTGAGGGGCGCGACCACTCAGGGAAATTTGCCTGTTTTGACCAGTTCGGCCAGCAAAACACTGTTTTCACCTTGGTTGACTTTTGAGGCATGTAAATGATGGATTTTTGTGTAATTTTCATGGCACTTAGATACTTTTACTCTCCTTGAACACTTCTAGAAGTTTCCTTGATGTAAATGGTAAATATTTAATGCATGGATAGGTTTCCTAAGTTTGAGAGGCAAGTTGTTTTGACTGCCTATTATCTAGTGCTTAGTTTGGAATTAGTTAAAACAACTCCTAGGAAGCTGAGATCGACCCCTAGAGGTGGGGAAAGAAGTTATATCTTCTATATTATGCCTTCTCTTACTCATTTTCATGTTGGACTCTTGAGGGAGAAGCTCCTATTGTATATTTTACTTGTATCTCTGCAATTTGAGGAAAATGAAGACCAGGGTTTTGCAGATATCATTGGGATTCTTGTGGACTCTTGTGTTGATGGTGTGTTCTCTTATTGTAATTGTGAGTGTGTTTATGTGTTCCATCTCTTTATTTACTGCCGCTTATTAAACAAATGAAGTGATAAAGTTTGAATTCATGCATGCCATGCTCAGCTTTTAAATTTGTTTAAGGTTTATGTTTTCCACTGTCTAGAGAGGATTCAAAGTCATTGTTTGCCCTCTTTATCTTTTCTCCTTTCTTCCTATCATCCATTTCACTAAAGGCATCTAACACAAACTCCCTACCTTGCCCAAAGAACCCCCGCAAAACTAGAGCTCAATCCCCGCACCCTGATTGCACTCCCTCCAATTGCCACAAAAAACCCCAAAATATTAATAACCTCTCTTTATCAGTTTTACTAGGCCTAATATCAGTGTTCCTAATTGGGTCAGCTCATCCTATTGAAAGATCTATCGAGTTTGACTGGAGAGAGCCTTCTCCTGCCTCGTAGGGCTAGCTACGAGGCTGAATGGTTTGATGTAGCCTTGAGATTTGTCTATCTCAGCCTAGGTGAAATTTCAAGCGCTAACAATGTGGACGCACTGTTTTGGTGCAGAAATTCTCTTATGACTGTGTATCGACGTTCTGGACCCTAATCGGATATTCTTCTATGTTCATACATTTTATTTATAAATCACAGTGAATTAGTGTTAAGCGTTAATACTAAGTTTAAGCACTAAACCTTTCCTTAAGTTCCTTTATTAAAAGTATGGATTAAGCACATGGGTGGTATTGATAAGTGGGAAGCAGTATCTCGCACACCCTAAAGGTTGTAAACAATATTCCTAAAATTCACGTGATTAACCTTAGAGGGAAATGCGTAGCACGAGAAAACCACTTTTCTCACATGCTTTCGACCTGATATCGGTCATGCAAGAATTCACACGAGATTGCGTGACAACCATTTGATTGGACAAGTCACATCGATGGTGGAAATCATCTGGGTTAGTTGGTGAGAGGACGACGCGATATCCATTGGATCTCGAGAAGTGAGATCAACAGTGAAGATTGACGCGCTTGATAAAAGGAAGTCAACTAGGGACTCACAGTGATTGGTCAGGTAAGCAGGACCCTTAGGGTAAAAATCCATGTACAAAATCTATTTGTGCTTAGCTGATTGGTTACAAAGTTAACCCATAGTCAAATTACAGACTGCCACCTCATTTTCGTCAAGACAAAAAGACAAAAAGAAAAATAAATTTATTTTATTCATTTACATGCACATCAGTAGAAGGTTTGATGGTTTGAATTTGCATGCTTAGGACAATAGGACTACATACATGTTAACTTAACATTCTTTTGAAGTAAAACCTCTTAGGAGATAATTAGAAAATGGTGTGTTTTATCATTTGATTTCATTCTCTTGCCTTGTACTTTCTTTCTTGCAATAGGTTAAGGTTTCATTTCGAGCATTTCATTTTATGCAATTAGTTTAGGATTTGACTTCAGCGCATGCACTCCATTACATCATGACAGTAAAGGATGGACACATTGTATGTTGCACACATAGTGCCGATACGTCTTAAGTTTGTACAGACCCTGGGTTGTTAATTAAAGTCGGTAGCCTTGGGAGTTGCTGCATTCTTGTTGCAATATCGAGGCCCGTCACTTTTTGGCACCATCGCTGGGGAGGTGTCAAAATATGCATGGTTTTCTTCCCTAGTTGATTCACTTCTTTTTAATTTTTGCAAAAACAAAAAAATAATTGCATTAGGCATATTTCATTTCAAAAATAGAAAAGTGCATTGAATTAGTGTTTTCATTCAATCATAACAGCAACGACAACAAAAAATCTCCAACACCAACCCACCCCCCCAATTGATCACGTGGTGTAGTAAGAACCACATCACCATTGAATTTTGTAGGTAGAAGAAGAAGATGGTAAATAATGTAGAAGAAATATATGGAGATGATGAAAATGAGGAATATCCTTTTGGATTTCCCATTCAAGATACTAATATCAAAGTGCACATGAAGAACATCCCTCCATCTTTCCTTCAAAAATTTCATGGTCTAAGGTCAAAGGGTACGAAAACCTTTCTCTTTGAATTTGAAATTGTTTGTAGATCTTATGGCTACTTATTAAAAACTCAAAAATTGAGATTGTTTCTAGCAACATTGAAGGATAGAGCTCTTAAATGGTTCATGAGTTTAGGGACTAATTCAATAAGATCATGGAATGATATGCAAAATATATTTATAGAAAAATATAAAGATCATGATCCTAAGGAAGAAATATTTAGAATGAATCAAAGAGAAGATAAGAGTCTAGAGGATCTAAAAGAGAGGTTAATATACAATGTTAAGAGGGAAAAACTACATCATTTAGGATCCGACACACTAAAAACCCTCTGACTTAGAACAATTAGGATGAGTGGATTGATCTCCTTAATCTCCTAAGTAGAGGTGATGTATACCAATTAACATTTGATGAAATTTGTGAAACACGCAAACACATATCAAGAGGAAAAGCAAGAGTAGGTAAATCAACAACAAGATCGGTAAGTCAAGCTAAACTTAGAAATTTGTTTGATGATTTTAAAACAGAAATTCTTAGCAATCTAACAAAACAAGTAGAAATGTTAAGAATGCAATATGAAGGAAAAGAAAATGCTGATATTTGTGTTCCAAAATCACATGATGTTAAACATTGTCCATCATTACCAAGGTTGAAGGAAGTTTACCAAGAGGAAAATGGACAATTGCAAATGCAGCTACGTTATGTAAACTTGCTTCAACCTAGGGTCTCTGAAATCCAGGTACATGTCAATGCATACATTTCAAGCCTCCACATCATTTTGTTTGTCATCTTGATGTGCACATGGCTCCATTGGAAGTATTCTTATACTTGAAAGTGGTTTTGTTTTTCAAGTAGGGTAGGGTAGAAAAAATTTGAAAATAAAATAAAAAATAAAAATCTCAGGTGAAAACCTCCTTGGAGGCACTTCAGATTGGCTCATTGATTGAAAACCTCCATGAGGTGGTCAATGGGTTGGGAAAAAAGAAACAAAAGAGAAAAAAAGAAAAGATCCTAGGTGAAAACCTCCTTTGAGGCACCTAGGCAAGCCTACTAGTTGAAAACCTCCTCGAGGTGGCTAGTAGGCCTAGAAGAAAAAAAGAAAAAAGAAAAAATATTTCCTCCATGTATATCTCTGATGAATGCATGTACTCTCCAACATCTGCAAGCAACAAGAACAAGTTGGTACCAAAGGGAAAATTGGTCAATCCTAGTCAAAAGAAGTCAAATTTTGGATTTCTCCTCTTTGCTCAAATGCTCCAGAAAGGCCAAGGCCATGCCAATCCATCACCCTCATCTATTTCCACCATCCACCAACCATTCTCAGGCTTCTACCATTCAATTTTCTTGCTGTCCTAAAAAACTACAAGATGCTCTATTTTACTACAGGATACAAAAATACATAGAGCAGATTTTTTTTTTTTTTTTGCCATAACTTGAAAACCATGCATACATTTGCCAAGTTGTTTCAAGGGGAGATGCATATGGATGATGGTAACATGATCAAGCAGTTTCAGCAAACTCTAGTGCATGGTTTCTAAGAAATTGGCCTCGATCACCTTCAACCATTTTTAGTTTTTCTCAAGATCCATGCATCCATTGACCAAAATGTTTCTATGGGGAGGTGCATAATGATGATGGCAACATGCTCAAAAATTTTCAGCTCAATCCAGTCTGCTGTTTCGAAGATATGGACAAAAAGTTGATGTCCTATAAACCTACAAGATACAGAATAACACCTACAAGATTGGCAGTGAGCAGTTTTAAAGGAGATCCAGAGGTCAAATAAGCTCCTCTAGAGCTTAATAGCAACATTAGGATCATCAGCATCACCATCCAACACTTGCACATCAACATCAACTCAGCAGCAACATGCATGTCTCTTCAACAACCATCAGGTAGGTACAGGTATGCAATATTCTTGACCTCTTCTCTTGGGCATATTATAGTTAGAAATTTTTTGTCAATGCATGAGAGATGAGGTTTTATAAGCTAATGATTGGTCAATAGTCTCAACTGCCCTCAACTAGTTCATTGCAACTCACTCCTTCACTCATGCAATGTTGGAAAGTCAAATAATGAAGGGTGGTGATTTCAAGGAATGAGGAAAATAGTTAAAAGAAGAAAATTTTGCAAAGACCAAGTCACCACAACACTCCAAAGCCTCCATCCACTTCATATTCACTATATACTCATCATTCATCCATCCTATTTCATTCTTGAAAAAAAAAACAAGAGCATCCTCTCCATTTTCACAAACCTACACTACTCCCTTTGAGCCTTAGCATCATCATCCAATCCCTCTTCATGATTTCTCATCACTCCCATACAGTTAGAAGACTCTAAAGGAAGAAGGAATGACTACTATAGGAAGGCACAATGTGCTATAAGAAGGAAGAAAAGAAAAATTGTGCTAAAACCCAAAATGACAGTGCCTAAGAGAGACCTAATAAACAGAGAACTCAGAGGCCATTAGGAAATCATTTAGGCCACAAGGGAGAAGAAGAAGGCAACAAAAAGAAATAAGGGATTCACCATCAAAATATAAATCAAACTGCAGTGATGAAAATATGTGTTCCAAAAGGTCGTCAATATCTTTCTAGATTTTGTCCAAGGCCTAAAAATGGGAGAAATGCATAAGAGTCAAGTTGAGGTCCTGCCCTAACCCCAGTTTACCATTTATGCTCAAAACTGGTTTCCTATAGTTTTGATAGGAATTCCTATAGGATGTCATAGTTCTCATCTAAATGCATTTTGAGGTTGTTCGAGGTGTTCAAATGGCGGAACAAGGTAACAGAAGGTTGATAAGGGTGTGGAAGACCTTGCCAAATTGAAAAATATTCAAGAACTAATCTTGAATAAGGGGAAGAAGGCAAGTTAATGGTCTTAAGAAAAAATGATTTTTCTTTGCACAAATATGTTTTTGGGCTTTTCCTTGCAGAAATTATAGGCAATATCCTTAATGCACATGGGAGAGGCCACTAGCGCCATGGATGAGACACAATGAGGATGCTCGGTTTCTTAGAGAATGAACAACACCTTCAGCAGGGGGGTATGATGGGCCTCTAAATTAGACATAAATTAAGGCCCATGCCTCTAAATTAAACAATAAATTAAGGCCTATGACCATCCTTTAGCACATTAAACCTCTCTTATTGCATTAGATAGTTTATTTTTAACTTTAATATATTCATTAGGAAGGTTTATGAATAATTGAATATTTGTGCCTAATATTATTTATTTCTTGTGGAATGCTATGACAATATTGAGTAGATTATGAAGAGTTGGAGGAGGAGATAATTTAGGGACTTGTTCCCTACTCCTGGAGGATCAATAATAAATAATAAGTCAACAAGATATTATGGAATTATGGCATAAATCATGGAACTCCAATGGTTGAGAAAATTTAGGAATGTGTTCCACCAATCAAGGGGACTAGATCCACTAATCAAGGGATTTTGGTGGGAAAAGCTTCCTCCATTCATGGGGAATAATTCCTAATCATTTTGTATAAGTACCAAGTCAATTTTTCCTCTAGGGTTTTTTTTTAGTGTGAGTGTGGAGAGAGCTTGTATTTTTGGAGCTCCATAGTATTTTCTTGCAGGGATGTAACACTATTGATGAAAATAATGAAGATTGGGGTCATGTTTAGCTTCTAAATATTGTTCTCCTCTATAGGTCTCTGAGTTTCCTTGAGATTGGCCATCCCAGGAGCCTCAGAGCCCTTTTATATCATTTTCTTCCTTATTTTCATTGCTTATTCACATGCATCTCTTGTTTTTATTTATTTCTATTTCTGCATTTAGAATTAATGATTTCTTGTTGTAGGATTGAGTTAAAAGGTTGATGCAAGTTCTTTTGTAGGATCACAAGCATTATTTCATCCTTGGAAAATATTTGGAATTTCATAATAATCATTGAGTTTCTTGGATTAGTCTTCTTATTCCAAAATCTAGATTGTTGGATCTCTCGAATTTATCTTTGCTTTAATTATTGTAATAATTTGATCACTGTATTATTTTTAGACTAAGAGATGAGTGTTAGTATAGATGTGTATTAGAGCTTGAGAATAGGGATTTAATGATTGAGTGATAAAACTAGAGATTGAGTTGTCAATGCAGTTAGGATAGGATTTGATTCATAAAAGAGGAAAGAATGTAATGACAAAGAGATTATCAAGAATAGAGTGAGTAAGCGAGAGGTGTGATAGAGATAGGATTTGATATTGAAACATAGGTCAAAAAAACTGTTGTAATCGAGCCGAGAGGGCCAAGACTCTGTAATTTCCATTTTATTGAATAATTGATTAAAGTGTGGTGTGGACGCACTGTTCTGGTGCAGAAATTTTCTTATGACTGTGTATCGGCGTTCTGGACCCTAATCAGGTATTTTTCTCTATCCATACATTTTATTTATAAATCACAGTCAATTAGTGTTAAGTGTTAATATTGAGTTTAAGTGCTAAACCTTTCCTTAAGCGCGTTTATTAAAAGTATGAATTAAGCACGTGGGTGGCATTGATAAGTGGGAAGCGGTATCTCGCGTGCCCTAAAGGCTGTAAACAGTATTCCTAAAATTCACTCAATTATTAACCTTAGAGGGCAACACATAGCATGATAAAACCACTCTTCTTGTGCTCTCTTGACTTGATATCGGTCATGCAAGATTTCACACAAGATTGCGTGACAACTATTCAATTGGACGGTCACATCGACGGTGGAAATCGTTCGGGTTAATTGGTGAGCAGACGACACGATATCCATTGGATCTGGAGAAGTGAGATCAATGGCGTGGATTGAAGCGCTTGATAAAAGGAAGTCAATGAGGGACCGACAGTGATTGGTTAGTTAAGTGGGACCCTCATGGTAAAAATCCACGTACAGAATCTGTTTATGCATAGCTGATTGGTTACAAAGTTAACCCGTAGTCGAATTACAGACTGCCACTTCATTTTCGTCAAGAAAAAAAGACAAAAAAAAAAAATTATTTTATTCATTTACATGCATAGCAGTAGAAGGTTTGATGGTTTGAATATGCATGCTTAGGACAGTAGGACTGCATGTATGTTAACTTAGGATTCTTTTGAAGTAAAGCCTCTTAGGAGATAATTAGAAAATGGTGTGTTTTAGCATTTGATTTCATTCTCTTGCCTTGTAATTTCTTTCTTGCAATAGGTTAAGGTTCCATTTCGAACATTTCATTTTATGCAATTATTTTAGGATTTGACTTCAGCACATGCACTCCATTACATCATGACAACAAAGGAAGGACACATTGTATGATGTACACATAGTGCCGATACCTCTTAAGTTTGTACGAACCCCAAGTTGATATAAAAATTTTGTAGCCTTGGGAGTTGCAACATTCTTGTTGCAATACCGAGGCCCATCACCATTGTCACCATAAAGAGAAGTTCCCCCCTCCCAAAAGGATAAAATCAACTAGAAGAGGCATTTTGAGGAGGGTGTATTGGATGCTTTGACTTGGAGTTGACTTACCATACGATGGAGAGTGCAATAGGCCTTTTTCTTAACTTGGAGAATGAGAAAAATTACCTTGTAAAGCATAAAATCATTTTGAATTGTGACATTTCCATGAAAAATAAGGACCATGGCTAAGGAGATGTGCATACATAAGATAAATGGTCCATGTGGGGAATAAAAAGTAGGTGCACTAAGATAATGATGAAGTGGGTGTTTCCATCCTTACACAGTGTGATCACCTTTACAAGGCCAATAATTAGAAGTGTTCACATAAGTCATGAGTCCTAATAGATCCACCCCCACTACCTCCAAATCCTACCTAGGACATAATAATGTCTATCAAGGTAGGGAGTTACTACCTAACATAAGGTAGCTAGTGAAAACACCATAAAACTAGAGATAGTGAACATGGGGTCTAAGATGACTAGTTAAAGAACCCACATATGGGGAGATAATATAAAACTTTCACTCTTCATCCCACAAGGCCATAAAATTGTAGACCATTTGGCTTACAAATGGTATTCTCCTTGGCCAAGAGATGTAGGGCACCCTTGCCAGAAGGAGGGGTAACAGAAAATTATCTAATTCAACATTGTGGTTAAAATGTGTACATGGGACCCATATTAATGGTGGGTCTCCTTGGAATAATTTGGAATGGTGACTGTACATTGTGCATGGGACTCTGTTTTCCTCACTTACATGAGCATTGAAATCAAAAATCATTGATGAACCCTTATTTATGGTTGTTCCTCCTCACAACAAATATTAAGGGAAACACTTTACTAAGGGGGTGGATTGTTGGGATCCTCCCTAGGGGTGTAACATTGGGTTGAACGATACATTACATTAATAATAATGGAGGTCATTCAATGGAAGGTGGACTAGAACTAGTATGTTTGTTATTATTAAATGAGCACACTATGATAGTTGGTGCTGAATAAAGGTATTGGGGCCTCACCAAAGATAATACTAGGTAGGTGGGAGGTTTTTGTGATTAGGGTTCTCTTATTAAATACAAGT
The DNA here is from genome assembly GCA_000404065.3 of Pinus taeda. Classification (NCBI taxonomy): domain Eukaryota; kingdom Viridiplantae; phylum Streptophyta; class Pinopsida; order Pinales; family Pinaceae; genus Pinus; species Pinus taeda. The sequence goes on from APFE030933120.1 coordinate 34,180, forward strand.
AAGGATGGATCCCTCCTTACGAGGGGTGTGAAAAAGGATTTCATTCAGAGCTTCTCATTGGAAAGTTGTCTAACTTTAATACGTAAGTGAACAAGAAGAGATTCCTATCATTAAAGGATCAATTATAGAGTATTGCCCTACCTTAGGGGTTTTGATATTATGAAAGTGTGAAGCATTTTTCATATTTATTTTATTATTGGTTAAGGATCATTATAATGTTAGTGAATATAGATTGAATAAGAAGTGTTGCATCAATCAAGATGAATTGGACAAGAGGGTCCTTGTTGTCCTTTTGACATACCACACTACCTATAAAGCCTTGAAAAAGAACATGTTTTTCAACTTTTTATATGGGTTGGAGGAGGTGATGAACTTTGAATATTTATTATTGATTTTAGGGGTGGTCATATCTACACAAATCCCTGACACTCAACATTTGCAGAATATGTTGAACATGTTGGCTATATTAGATGAATGCATATTTATGTCTAGGTACGAAAAAAAGGACCAAAAGCAACATTAAAAGGTTTGACATCATCAACATAATCAACACATGTAGGTTTCAAAAGGGGATATGGTCTTAATGGATGACAACATATTTTGAAAACACTATGGGAAGATAAGAATGCAATTGTAGGGACCTTACAAGGTGGTGTAGATGTTTGGTGAGGGTGTAGTATAACTAGTGCAACTTGATGGAAATTTGAAAAGAAAATGTGTGAAAGACATCAACTTGAAACTCTAAGTGGGGGGAGTTAGTTCACCATAATAGAACTTGAACTATATTTTTATTTCTAGTTATTCCTTTCCTGCAAGTTGATTTCCATAATTAATTTTTTGTAGATGCAAATCATAGTTAATTTTGTTGTTTGTCCCTTTTGTGTGTTTAGGGATAATAAAGAAGGAAATACCCAAGGCGTTAAATATACTTAATAGTACTTCATCAGAGAAAATGTTTCTAGGTGTGGTGTTAGTGGGAACTTGGGATCTATGGATGGGATGGAATGGGTGTTGTATAAAAAGGGAACTGATGGAGCTAATGGATTGCAAAGGAAGAGGGTTGTGCCCATGGAGGGTCCTCTTACCACATAGCAGGAATAGTTGAGTAAAAAATATACACTTATGGGTATTTTGGGTCATAGTAGCATTGAGCCTTAACATCAATAAATGAAACAAAGGATAGGTGGTGCTTACTAAGCCTTTTAATGCCACAACAACTATGTCCTTGATAGTTTAGTCACGTTTATGGTCAAGAAAGCCACTACAAAATGAATGTATTATTTTACATAAATGATCATATCTAGATAAGATTTGTTATAGATTTAGGTTGGATAGGTGGGACAAGGTAGAAGACCATGGAGATAATATTTCACATGCTTCCAACAACATTAACCAGGAAACAAAAAAATCTCATTGTTTATAAGAATTTGAAAGATGTAGTCTATAGTAAGTCAAAAGGAATATGTAAGAAAGGACTTTTGTTAAAAAACAATGAAGTTGAGGATTGTAGATAGTAAACTCCAACCATATAGAAGAAAATGTAATGAAAGGTTATGTTTGGAATTAAGTAGTGCTAGATATTAGATTGGACAAAAGGAATCCATCAAAAAGTACTAAGGTAGAGGGACTAGAAAAGGATATTCATTCATAATACCACAACTAATGAAACCACAAAGGAAATAAGGGAAGGGGATGAGGTCTAGATGCAATAGACAATTGTTATGTGGAAGGTAGAAGAAACTCAATGTTTATTAGTAAACTAGGATGCTCTTAAGGATGATAAGAGAAAAACTAAGGAACTTAGTGCAAGAACTTGCAAGCCTAAAGCTCAATCTCATTTCAAAGCGACGAAAATGATGAACTAATTTTGATTTTGAGTTGGAAAAATTGATGTGGGTTGTTCCCACTATAGAAAATTAAAAGAATACTTAAAATTTGAGGATGCTTAGAAAATTCGAGATGATTTATTGAGGTGGGCTACTATTTTGTATGACTTCACAAAGTTTAGGAATGTAGCAATTAGATAACTTCTACATTTGGAGTCCCTTTTTCAGGAATGAGGAGCAAAACCCAACTTACGATGATTTGGAAGGTGTGGTTGGGGATTTGTCATGTTCCGATTTTGACTAAGTGTTGGAGCATAGTAGAGTTTAGCATAAATGGAGTCTATATAAGCCAAGAGATTGCATAAGCCTAAGCAAGCATATTTGCAGAAGCTTGAGTATACATAGGTTAAGGAGTAATATTATACATCCTATTCCGCTAAATACTTATTGTAGGTTATAGCTAGCATATTTATTAAGACATATTGAAATATTTTGTAACTACTCTAGTCACCCATATATATGAGGTTTATAATCTACTTAAGTTAAAGTTGTTGAAGTTGATGAGTTAAAAGTAAGAAGTCAAGAGTTGTGTGATTTGTCTTGAGCTCCTTGTTGAAGTTATGTAACATCATTCATGTTGCTAATACAGTGGAAAATTATTATACTTATGTGTTTGTGTTCATGCTATACATAAATGATAAATACATGCTTGTAATTGATCTGAATGCTACTGAATTATACTATTGGTTTAAGAGAATGCATTTAACTAATAATTAAAAGAATACAAACCCCAATAAATATTTAACACTCTAAAATTTAGCTAAATGGTATCATGTGTGCCTTAGCTAATAACTCTTTCATCTCAGAGGGTTAAATGTGCTAATTCTCTAGACCATATCAAGTCTATGTTGGACATCCTTAATGAACCCCAGGTTTGTAATAAAGGCAACAACATGGTTTATATTGTAAGGATTGTCAGTATTGTCAACTTTTGTGTGCCTAATACAATATCATGTTGTGGTCTACCTTAGGGAATATTCGATATTACAAATAGTTTATTAATGATTATGTTGAACTAATAGTGTTGATGGAAGAATTGTTGCAAAAGGGGGTTTCTTATGTTTGGATAGTAAGTTGTGAGGTAGGGTTCACAAATTGAAGTATAGAATTTTCATAGTGACAATCGTCATATTCATGATCAAAAGAATGTTTTCATGTGCATGCACATGCCTTAGATGTAACATTATGAAATGTATTAACGTGAATAGGAGAAGGAACATTGGCTCATCTGATTTACTTTGTAAGTAAGAAATTTCCAAGGTTGAGTGGAATTGCTCAATAAAAAAATATTAAGCATTGGCAATGGTATATGCACTTTAGAAGTTTCAATATTACTTATTACATTTCCCATATAAATTTCTCACTAACCGCTTTACATTTAAATAGTTGGTCAACAAGCAAGCCTTGGAAGAATAGATTTGTCACTAGCCACTATTTCTTCAAGAGTTTGAATTCAAGGTGGTTGTGAAGTTAGGAGAGGAAAATATTAGGGATGATCATCTTTCTCAAGAACATGATGGAAAAATCATAGGGACAATGGATGAACAACCTTACAACAATGTCTTTAGCATTGAAATTATTCTAGACTTCTTTATTGGGATCATTGAATTCATTAGCATAGGTTCAACTTCCATGGATTTTGATTAGTGTTAGCATAAAGAGCTGGTGTTATGCATGGCTAATTGTTAGCTAATTAGAGGACAACTGTACATGTTGGATATTGATGGGATTCCATGAATATGTGTGATGGATCATAAGCTCTAGCTAGTGTTCTGGGACATACAAGATGGTCAAGGTGGTGGACACTATGATGGTAAGGCTATGATGAAAAAGGTTCTACACACAAGCTTGTGATGGAAAAATCCATTTATAAATTCCACATAATACACCTAGCAAATTTGGTGTTGGTTAATGAGTGGTACAACCCTTGGTGAGAGAGGAAATGATGCTAAAACCCATTGTGGTGGGGGAACTATTCTGATTTCCAACGATGGATTTTATTGGTCCCATCAATATGCTAGTGCATTATTGAAAGCATCAATATACTAGTGCATTATTGAAAGCATCAATATACTAGTGCATTATTGAAAGCATCAATATAATATTAGAGGTATTAACTATCTGACACACTAGGCCAAAGTTATGGCTACTAGAGATTGTTTAGTGGAGACTACAATCAAATTCTTTTGAGCACATAGTTACTAGTTTTGGATGTTTGTGCAATATAATTAGTGACCAATTTAGCACTTCATAAGAGGCATAGTAGCCATGATTGTAAAACATTTTATGATACATCATCACAAAACAACATTGTGCAACTCAAAAGCAAATGAAACAATAGAAACATTCAATAAGATATTGGAATATAAATAAACCAATGTGTGCTTGGTGAATCAGGATGATTGGGATGAGAGGATTGACGTGGTCCTCTTGGTATACTAGACTAAATGGAAAACCATAAAACATTATACACTGTTCAACTTGGTAAATGGGTTGGGGGCAATGATGCCACTCGAGTATTTATTAGGAAGTTTACAAGTGGCCATAACCACATAAATATATGACACTTAATGATTGCATGATAGGTTAGACATATTGGTATTTTTAGAAGAAAATATATTTGTTGGGTATCATAAAATGTTCTAGAAGCAATGTCAAAGGACCTAACATGACCAACATATTTGACATGAATAGTTGGCAAGGGGGATATAGTCTTAAGGTATGACAACCAATTCTCCAAACACCTTAAGAAGTTGAGAGTGCATTGTAGGGACCTTATAGGGATGTGTAAATAAATGTGAAGATGTAATACATTTAATTCATTTGCAGGAAAAATGAAAAGGAATGTGTAAACAATGCTTGCTTTAACCCTATGGGCCTTAACCCCTTAACCTTATACAACCACCTCAATCTGTCGCATGTATGGGGAAGGAGTTAATGCACCATATCAGAACTCAATTTATGCATTTATTTGCAACATTTTTATTTATATGTGGTTCATGGACACCAAATATCATGACCATTGCGTTCATAAAATATTTGTACGAGGCAGATCCGCCGGAAGGGATCACTTCCTGTCAGCTCAACCATAGAGCCCGAACTCGAGGGTGTTGAGATAAGTCAACCCACAACATCTCAATAGTCAAGGTGCTTTAATGATGAGGACTCGACCAATTGAGCTAACCCTAGGGGTTGCAACATTTCCTTTTATATGAGTTAATTTATGAAATTTCAAGTTTCAATGGATCCAATTCGTAGTTAATTTTGTTGTTTGTCTTTATGTAGCTTTAGGAATGATATGAAAAAATGGACATAGGGTTTACATGCTTAATATCACTTCATCATGGCAAATCTATGTGGTTGGTGAGTTAATGATAACTTGGGATCTATTGATGGGATGGTATGGGTGTTATGGGAAAAGTGAAACTATGGAGCTATCAAAGCATACATAAAGGGGCACACGAGAGGGTGGTTCTTTGCATAGGCTTACATCTATGTGAGTGAGAAATTTCTATGTCATAAAGAATCACTTTGGGGGTTGGTTAATAAATAAGTTAAAGTGTGTCACCTTAAACACAACTATAGATGACATTATAGTTTATTTTTATTCTAGGAAAGGGCATCCACGTTAGTCAAGGGATAAGCTTGATAACTACTTCCCTAAGATGTTGTGTCTAGTAATACTAACCAAATCCATGAAGAGTTTTGATGAAGCTAAGGGGACCATAAATGGAATTTTTGCTAGCTCAATTATCACACACTTTAGGTGGCCACCAATTTGAAGATAAGAGTTCTTAATTAGATTCAAAATTTGTGCACTTTGTTTTAAGTTTTACTAAGATACCCATTGGGGTTATGTAATATCATTCACATTACTAATATAATGGAATATTTTTCTACATATGCGTTGGTTTTCATGTTTTACATCTATGATCTTATGTTCTTGTAATGGATTTGTCATAAGTAATGTCGGTCTAAGGGAATGAAATTATAGGATAACTAGAGGAATATAATTCCCACAAAATTAATAACAGTCTACACCTTAATTACATGGGAACTATCATATGTTTCTTGGGTGAGACATCCTTCACCTTGAAAAGTTGAATGTGCTAGCACATTCGAATACATTGAGCTTGTGTTGGATAACTTATGTAGACCATGGCTCTATCATAGAGCCAAGAACATGGTTCTCTTATGGAAATTCACCACTCCTTTTATGGTTGTATATTTGGACAATTTCATCATATTCAATAAAACGAAGGAGGAACATGTGAAGCACATTTAGCAAGTGTTTAACACTATGTGGAAACATAAGTTATATGATAATTAAAAGTGCTTATTTGGCATGCAAATATTTGATTTTCTAATATACATTATGGATAGGAATGGTATGCTTGTGGATCTATATAATATCTCAATCATTCACAATTGGTTTACCTTAAGGACACTAATGAAGCTTCACAACTTCTTAGCCTCACCAGCTTCTACCACAACTTCATGTCAGGGCTCCCTCATATCACTTGGACCTTGAGATAAGTGACTATTGATGGAGCCAAATCCAAATTTGTCTAGGTTGAGGTTCAATAGAAAGCATTTGAGGATTTGAAATTCCACCTCTACTCAATGCTAGTCGTCATTTTATTAGAATTGACATAACTATTTGAGATAGAGACATATCCATCAGATTATTTGTTAGCATAGTCCTCACTCAACAAGGACATCTAGTGGTCTTTCACAATAAGAAACTATCTTATGTGGTTTATAGGTATCTCAAGATATACTGCAAAATGCAGGAATGTCAGTAACAAAAGCATCATGTTCTATAAAAATAATTGATTGTACACATTAAACAAAAGCCATTGCAATTCATGTAATTGTAAGGAAAGTTACATAATGATTGCCATTAGAAGTGATCCATGTTCATCTAAAAATTCCACTTAAGAATTGCATATAATAAGGGTATCACAAATTGAGAATAAAAGTACCTTAATTTACCTCCAATTGTGGTACAACCACAATGTTGAATTATTTTAGATTTTAGACATCAAGTTGGATCTGGTAGTGTGACATTGATCTTGACTTAATTAATAGACATAAGACATTGGAAACAATTAAGAAAGTTCCATATTTCATCTCCAAGAACGAATTCTATGCCATATTTTCTATGAGGAAGAGTTATAAGTTGATCTATGTGGTATATTACAATCAAGTGATAAGGCTCTTTATCACGAAGAAATTTGTTGTAGTATTGCATACATTTGTTGGCCAATTTAGCTTTGACAAGGCATTAACAAGTATATTAGATCATGGATTTCTTATTCCATCATGTAAAATTTTCATTAAGAATCATGGGCCATACACCCCTTTACCTACTGTAGATACGCCATAAAAGCAAGTATCCATGGATTATATGTTAATCGTATCTGCAACCATGCATGGTAACAATTATATATATGTGGTTGTTGATTGGTTCTCTAAGAGGGCCATTTTGGCATTCTATAAGAAGAGTATTGTTGGGCCCTGAATATATCATATCATTCAATATATAAAGTCTCCATTTATGAGTCGTATTCTCGCATTTATGATACTTTCCATAACAATTATACCATCAACTTCTTCTAAATGAACCTATTCTACCTTGTGGTTAATTATGATGGATTTCTTATATTTTTAATGTTTAAGTTTGTTTTTAACATGGTTTTATCAATGATGGTTTACTAATATTGTTATGTGGCCAAGAAGCATGTTCGAATATGGAAATTTCTACCATCTTAGTGACAATTTGGTAGTTTAGTACTTGATTCAGTACCAATTCAACAATTCGGTACTTAAAAAAGTCAAAATTATAAAAAATATTTTTATTTTCTCTAGCATGGTAAATTAGATGCCACATGGGCCTAGTAAGTTGGTAAAAGCCTTGGAATATTCCCATAAAACACATGTTGGATCCTAGCACATGATTTAAGCTAGAGCCAAAAATAGGTGATAGTTTTGGAATTGGCATGTTTTGCCTCGATTTACGTGAAAATGGTGGAGAATCACAAGAATATGGAAAATCAATTTTTATAGAACATACATATTTATTTGTATCTCAAACCATTTAGAAAAATTCAATACGGTTTAAAAGTTATAGCTGGTTCTTCAAAGTAGTTTTGTAGACAATTTCTACCAAACCCAGATTGGAAAAAGATTCAAACAATCAACTTCATGCACGATTTCCTAGGCCATGTAATCGAATCATGAAATTACAAGAGAGGTTTTTGCCGAAAGTATGAAAAATTAGACTCCATATAAACAAATTTCCAAAATACATCATGGTTAATAAATTGGTTAGTTCTTCAACACTAATTTATATAAAATTGCCAAAAAACCAGAATTATGAGTTTTTCCTCTAAAATTGTAAATTCGTTTTCTAAGTTAAGGCGATTGGATATTATCTTTATATAATGAATTATATGTATAAATAAGGTCTCAAATGAAAAATATAAGGAAGAAGGAGGGGAGAACAATGATTATGGCACAACCTTTTCAATTTTGTACTCTTGAACTAATGCCTTATTGAAATTTAATATAATTACAGTCTCAACTTTTATGCTCATTTGATTGTTTATGTTCTCTTTAATTTCAAAGTATTGAATTAGTTTAGGCTTTCTCTAGGTTGTGGCAAGGTCCCACCGTGAACCTAGAATCGAGTCCTATAATAATTGTAATGTAGGAAGTGTGTTTTGATTCAGTAAATAGGATTGCATTTAATTTCTGAATTGTTTCATTAATAATTTTCAGAATTCCAGTACTTCATTTCATGCTTAAGATTTCTTCCTACTTTCGTAGATCTGAAGGTTATGATGGATGGTTAGATGTTTATTGAGTTTTTGCGAGTTTGTAAATCATCTTTATAGGAAATTTCTGCATCTGTCGATTTCTTCGGTTGATCTCAAGATTCTGCAAGTTTGAAGAGGTAGGCTTCAGTTTGGAACAATTTTTTAAGGAACGAGTTCTTACAATTTCAAGTTGAATTATTTAACCTAAATGGAATGACTTGGTCATGCATGAATCTATATATGTTTAGCAAGAAACTCTGATAGCTGATGTTAAGGGATGATGTGAAGATTGATTAGGCATAATGTGTCATTTATTTCATTAAGAAATAATGTGTTAATTATTGAGTGGAACAATATGTTTCCATAGTTAATTTTGAGCTAGATTAATTTCTTTAAGGATCTGAGAGTTATTTGTTTCCTTGCTCAGGTAGTTAGGAGATTCATATCATTTGAATGCTTAGTTAGTTTCAAATTGGTCATTTAGTTTTGAATTAGAAAATCTTTGCATTGTTTACTCAAGTAGTTTGGTTGATTTCCATTGGATTTGTTAGTTAGGAAATAGTATGAATTATTTATCAAGAACATTGTTGAGTTTGTCTTTTGATTTGTAGCACCCTGCAGATTAGTTTTCCATAATAATTATGAATAGAGTTAATGTTGAATTGATTTGAGAGTATAGTTGGAGGTAGTTGTTAATCTTATTTCTAAATGATTTTTTGAGTTGGAGAACAAAATAGTAATTTGAGTTTTAAACGTAAAATAAATTTCATTACCAGCGATTCATATTGTAACTAAATAGGTTTTTTCATTTCATCAATTTTTGGTGTGATTGTTAAGAACATAGTTGAGAATTATGTACTTAATTTCATATTAAGACAACATAGAGTAAGTTTGAATCTGAAATAGAAAGCATTGCAACTCGAAGTTTGTGGTGTTCAGGTATGAAAAAATTAGTCAAAACCTTTTCCTACATTAATTCATCAATCTGGATGCGTACTCTTTTCAAGGTAACACGCAAGGTATATGCAAGAGCAAAGTTACAATCTTACATCAACCAAAAGTTCATGATTAAGAAATCAAAGAACCGCTGTAACAATAATGTAATTTAATTTGTAGAACTTAAAAATGCATTCACAACAATCTATGGAAATCTGTAACAACAATAAGGAAATAAATACAACAAGTAAAACAACACACATAAAAGGAAACATGCAGCACCTCATTAGAAGAGCGGACCCAACTCTCTGATCAAGGGTGCATTCACTCACAACCGAAGATAGAACAACAAAGAATTATATTTTATTAATCTGAAGAAAAGCTGTTACAATGCATATCCTGGTATGACTAACTCTTAGCATAGGAATGATCCATCTTTTATATAATACAAGGGTGATAACATCTTCCCCCAAAACTTGGCAACTACATGCCCAAAACTATACATCAGTTCCAAACAACACTAGTGCCAAGAAAGCGAGAACAAAAATGATCCAAAACAGATTGGGAACAACTACAAGTTGGTTATGTTGTTTCAGTGTTGCTGAACGGCTACTGTAAATCGAGGAACTGTCGCTATATGCCGTGAGATCAACACCCATTCTTCAGAATCTGCGGACATAACAAGTTTTAGTGGTTCGGATAGGAAAAACCCTCTTGACTTTACTTCATTAATTAAATATTCCAAGGAGGGTTACCTCATAGGTTTAGCATAGTAAATACGTGTTAATGAGTGCAAAAAGGATTGAAAGATGAGTGGAAATGTAGGGAAAAGGTAAGCATATTTGGTGCCCAACATCTCCCCCTAGCTAGCCTTTTGCATGCCCTCATGCAGCTCGACCCCTCCGCAGTTCTGGATTGGATAGGCTGTGGGCCTCGTGAAGCCGAGTGATATCATATTCCTCTACCATGTATGTTCCTGGAACCTTATACCCTTCTGAAAGAAGAACTTCCTTCCACCAATCATTTGGTACATTATATGCTGGGGTATAATTCTTTGCTGGCAACCAAATGATAGGGAACTAGAACCAGATTCCCATCCACCAGACCCCACATGTTTGGATGCATGCCACATATCTTAGCACCTTGCTTAGTGGCCATGCAGAATTTGGTGCTCCAAACAGTTCCCTATTCAGGACAAATGTGGGTGACATCATCCATCTTTTTTGGCAACTGTTAAGGGCCTCATCTTGAAACGTGACTATTTGTTTAGCACAAAGAATAATGCACCACTTCTCTATCCTCAATATATGTTCTCTATTTCCCACAATTTCTAAAAAGTTGTTGTGCTTATTGAACATAGTCACTGACCGCTCATGCTCCCCTCTCACCATAAAAGGCTTCGTGGTATGATTTGACTCAAACTTATTAGAAGCCTTCTACCAGCTTATCTGATTAAGAGTATAAGAGGTAAGAGGCCTTAAATGAATATCCCCCACATATGGGACCAGATTAAACTCTTTGTCAGCACGCATAAGATATCCATGCATATAAAGCTCACACATCAAGTGTTGAGTTGCCAAATCATGGGCCCTCAATATCCAGAGGAAATGTACACTGTCCTCGATCTCATGACTAATTTCCTTCTTAATGCTCTCGAAACAAAAGAAAAGAAATTTCTCATGCAAGAACAAAGCATAGCTAGAAGCAAGAGGGCGACTACCATTACCTCTTGTGCCAGGCTGAACGTCTGTTCTTTGTCAGCCTTCAATTATGTCACTTGTTCCTCCAACCACTCCACCTTGAGCTGTTGCTTTGCATGCCTCAATTGCAATATGTCTATGCACCCCACATATTCGAAGATAGCCTTGGATGCTTGTATCTAGGCTCTCTTCATTTCATTCCAATATCGAGCCGCAATGGATTTCTAGGTTTGAACTTCAACTGTCAAGGAAAACTCATGCCCTTCAAACAATTTCTCAATAGGGTTCGTCTGAATGGCAATAGAGGTTGTCACCACATTTTCCACCTGTGTTTATGCTTTGACCACTATGGATTTGGGCTTCTTAACCTGCCGCCTATATTCCTTCACCTATTTCTTTAGCTAGTGCACCTACCTTCTTAGCCTCCTAACCTCTGTTTTTAGCCGCATCACATCCCTGAATTGCAGCTAATATTTCTGCTTAACAAGTAGCCTCCGTTGCTCGCACAACTCTATCCATTCTTTCTTGACCACCACCTCATCTAGTACTTTAGCTGGTTCAACAGGAGGTAGGTCAACCTAGGGAATGTCTACTAGACCTATTGTCGGGTTTTCCTCCATTGTTTGCTCTTCCTCAATCACTTCTTTCTTCACGACCACCTCGACCGACCTTGCCACTAGTTCGGTAGGTGGTGGATTACTCAAGGGAGTATCCACCAGTTCAATAGTCGGGACCACTCTGCTTAGTTCCTCTTCCTCGAGAGCAACTGCTTACTTCTTAACCGTTACCTCGACCCACTATGAAGCTGTCTTGATAGGTGGTGGATCAACTGGATGGATATCCACCGGTGTTTTAGCTAGCATCTCCCCTCTTGGTTCCCTTGTTTCAAAAATTCCTGCCCTTTCGTCTCTTTTGGGTTTTAGGGTACCTATTTCCCGAACATTGTTTTCCTCACCCAATTGTTGTGCTTATGGATCTGTGGGGTGTTCTTCCTCCCTTTTTCCCTCAATAAGGTCTTGCTGGGAGTCTGCGACCAATAGACCTATGGAAATTGGTCCTTTGATCAACCCATCAAATTTCAAAATAGGAGGAATGACAACCTCCTCCTCTGCACATTGGGGAGAGAAAGACACCCTCTCTCCTCTCAGGATGGAGAAATAAAAAGGGGAATGAAAGAGGTTTTTTGCTTGGTCTATCTTGGCCTCGACTGTGACCTCGAGCTCTTTTCCTCTATCTGTAACAGCTCTGCTCTGGGTTAAGACTTCCTCCTGTGTGGTTTCCTATCTCGTGGTTGACACTGGTTCTTGTGGAACAATGTCAACCTCAGGATTTAATTCCTCCACAATTTCTAGAGCCAGACAGGTTGGTGGTGGTTCTTATGTGACACCACCACCCGTATCCAACATTTCTTGAGCAACTGATGCTGGCACTGTTTCTTCCAGCATGACATTGATGAAAGTGGACTCTTGTATCACCATGTTGACCCCGTCCATTATTTCCATAATTTCTCCTCCTGTTGGTCCCATGGTTCCTTTAGCCTTGGCCCCTCTTGTCCTGGTCCATCTTCCTCCATTGGCCCCATAATCAAGATTGGTTCTTGTGGAGTAGCCTCAGCTATGGTGCTAACAACTTCTTCTATCCCAACTCCTTCCTCACTCGGTCTGTCTTCCTCCATTGGCTCCACGGTCGAGACTGGTTCTTATGGGACGGCCTTGGTCGTAATGTTGATAATTTCTTCTACCTCAGCCTGCTGCGGTACCTCTTCTCCCATTATGGTGTTGTCAATTTTCTCCCTTGGCTCCACAGTTGAGGCTAGTTCTTATGGGTCAGCCTTGGTTGTGGTGTAGACGACTTCTTCTATATCAGCTCTCTCTTGCTGTAGCACTTCTTCTTCCATTGGTTCCACAGTCGACGCTGGTTCTTATGTAACATCCTCAACTGTTCTCTCCACTTCAAGATCCCTGTTTTGTTCCAAATCCTCGGTGTCCATCTCCATTTCCTTTGGTTCTTCTTGATACACATATTCATCCTCCACTACCGGTTCTTCCTCCATTGCTTCCAGCTCTTCCTCTTTAGCGACTATAATAGCTGCTATCTCTTCCTATGTAGATTCCCGGAATGTTTCCCATGGGATTTGAAACTGGGAAATTGCATGCAAAACCAATAGCAAAACCAGCCCATGGTTGGTGATGACTGCCGCAACTTGCTGTGAATGCTGAGCAGATTATGCCATCATTTGGAGGCTTTTTAACAAGAAGAAAGGCATGTTTAATGAAAAAGCTTCCAACTCTAGAAACTGGAGGTGAGCTAACACTTTGAAGTAATATTTAAATATAGTGGTATACCTCCCTTCACTGGTTATATATCTCATTACAAAACCTGCTACATCACCCCATGGGTGTGGTAATGAATTCTGGTCATACCCTCAGCCTTTCTAGACGATGTTCTCAATAGCTTGTAGAAATTCTTTGAGGAACTCCAGGAGGGAGGTTCTCCATGAAAACCATCTCTATCCTTGCTGGGGTAGCCCACTAACCTTCGCGATGGCTTCCTCTGTGACAGGGAAAACCAGCAACCACGTTGTCCTTCCCTGGTTTATCTACTATGGTAATGTCAAACTCTTGAAGTAACAAAATCCATCTTGTAATACGAGCAATAGTAATGGGTTTATTCATCAAATACCTGATTGCTGCGTGATCAGTATGTACAAAGGTGGGGTATCTGGTAATATAATTCCAGAACTTGCTGATGGTGTAGATGAAACTGAGGAATTCTTTTTCAGTCACTGTGTAGTTCAACTCAGCAGGATCCAAGTTCTTACTAACATAGTAAACTGCATATGGTACCTTATCCACTTGTTGTCCCAAAACTTCCCCAACTGCTGTTTGAGAAGCATCAACATGAATATGGAATGGTAATGTCCAGTCTGGCCCTTGAAGGATTGGAGCGCTACAGACAAGTTGATCTTCACAAAGGCTACATCACAGTCATCTGTCCACACAAAATCTGCATCTTTTGTAAGCAATTGAAAAAGTGGATGGGCTATTTTAGCAAATTTTTCTATAAAGCGCCTGTAATAACCAACACAACCAATAAAGATACATACCTGTGTGGGTGTTTTAGGTACCAGGAAATGCAATATTACCTTTATCATAGCTAGATCCATTCGAATTCCAATAGCTTAAAATAAATGTCCTAAAACTATTCCTTCCTCCATCATCATGTGGCATTTTACCGTACTCAAAGAGACATGTGCCTATTTGCATATTTCAAGTACTTTTTCCAGATTTTCCAACCCCTCCTCGAATGAATCCCGTATGGAGTGAAATTTTCCATATAAATCTCAACACTGTCATCTACCAGATCAGAGAAAATCCCAAAAATTGCCCTTTGGAATGTTGTAGGCGCATTACAAAGACCAAATGGAAGGACCCGATATGCGAAAGTTCCCCAAGAACATGTGAAAGTGGTTTTAACCTAATCTATGGGGGCTATCTGGATCTAGTTGTACCCACAAAATCTGTCCAAGAAGGAGAAGAAATTCTTCCCTGCCAAAGTATCCAAGACTTGGTCAATGAATGGCAATGGAAAATGATCTTTCTGCATTGCCTTATTTAATTCTCTATAATCCACACATATCCACCATTTATCATTTTTCTTAGGAACCATCACCAATGGGGAAACCTATTGGCTGTCTGAAATGGGGTAGATAAATCCCACATCCAGTAGCTTTTGAAGTTCTTCCTTGACAATTTGGTTTAGAGCAGGGTTCATCCTTCTCTGAGGTTGTCTCACAAGACGAAAATCCTCTTTGATGTATATATGATGGGTAAATAAATTGGCAGGAATCCCTTTCATGTCTGTGTAGTCCAAGGCGAACACTTCTTTATGTTTTCAAAGAACATCCAAGAGTTGTTTTGTCTGGGATTCTGATAGATATGGATTAATATTCAGGGTCTTCCCTGGCTCTATTTCCACCGAAATGCTGTCATGGGACACAGTTGTAGGTAGCTCATCCAATCCTTCGATTGTTGCAATATTTTCCTGAGTTTCACAGCTCAAGAAAGACTCTAGGATTCACTGATTTGAATATGAAATAGAATAGGGATCACTAATAAAAGTAGTAATTGTGTCATCTTCTGTTTCTGTTTTCAACTGAAGGGCATGTCCAATAGTAAGGACTGGTCTTAATTCCTCATTTTCAAATTTAGATTCTTCCTTTGGTAAAGGTTTCTTACAGTCCACTGGTTTTGCTAATGGACTAGGTTCTGTAGGAGGATATAACACTAGATTTTCAGTAATCTATCCATCGAGATAACCATATGTCCAGAACGACACCCAATATAAGCGTCCGCGGTTTCCAGCCAAGGTCTTCCCAGAATCAGGGGATGGCCACCAGCTGGGTATTGCATTTGTAGTACTGGAAATCCATAGGGTAGTGCCATGAATCAACTGAGATTGTGATATCTTCTAACTTCCTTACCAGTTTAACTGTAGATCAATCTGCCAAATCTAACACAGTAGGTGTATGTTTCAGGTTTTGAAGACCCAATGCATGCATAGTTTCAACAATAATGACATTTATGGCAGTGCCCAAATCTACCAGCACGTTTGGAATTTCTACTCCATTAATTTGCATGGTTAAAATTGGGTTCTCGGGATCCCCATATTTCACAGGCATGACCTTCCCCATCATAAAATCTGATAGCTTTCCCATCACATGAATGGTGAGTGGGTCCCTTTATTTCTTTTTAGGCTTCTTAGCACAATATTCCCTGAGAGATTTTGCATATATAGGTACGTCCCTCATAGCTTGCAGCAGGGGGATCTTAACAAACAAATTTTGTAACTCCCCTAACAAATCAAACTTAGCTTGAGGGATCTGTTTACTCAAAGCCAATCTTTCTAGATAGGGCGGTTCAACTTGGTGTTTTTGAGTAATTAGCGGTTAAGGAGGTGTCTGATTTTTACTGACTTGGTTCAATTCCTTTTCAACCATTTCTGGTTCCTTTACCTCATTGCCAACTAGTTCAATGATAACAGATGAGGGTTGAGCATCTACTCCCCACCCAGATCTTAAATTCATCTCATAAAATTCTGTGGTGGAGATGCTGTATGAAGGTAGGTTGAGGGTGTGAGCTTGTTGAGCCCCTTTATTGTTAGGATCTGGATTGGGTTGGATGGGAAGTTGAGGACGAACATGCTAATTACTAGGAGGCATATTAGAGGGCAACTGGAGTTGCTGTTGTGGAATTGACTAGGGAAACTGCCAAGGAGGAGAAGGTCCATGCTAGTTCGAGGCCCACAAGGAACTCAAACTAGCTTGAGGACGCCATTGCAGCCAGGGTGGAAGCTGGTATTGGGGCCACATAGGTGGATAAGGCATGGGCTGGGAACCCATATTAAAATTACTAAAATATTGAGATGGATCTGGGAACATACCTTGATTTCCCATTGATGGCTGAGGTTGCCATGGCTTTTTAGGTCCCAGAAAGTACAACTGCTCCATCTCTTCACCCGTCCCTTGAAAAACCACTTTCAATCTTGGCAAGGAGGGGCATGAATTTGTTGTGTGATTTAGCTCACAGATTGCACATTCCTCTATAGAGTTCAATGGGCATTCCCTATATGAATGCCTCTTTCTGCACTTTGGGCAAAATATAGCCATAGTTCTTTCCAGTTCTAGCTGTTTCTATTTTACTTGTAGTGTGTCCATCTGTGCAGATAGGGTACTCAAGATATTAGTTCTCAAATTATCCAGTAGGTTTCCAATTTTTTCCTTTGTGACACCTTCGCCAGATACTTTTGTTGACTGAATCCCTTGTCTATTCCTTGCAACTCCCCTTGAGCATTGAATGCACAGCTCGCATATGGTATCAAAATCCTCTTTTGATATATATCCTTTTCCTACTATGTTTAACAACCCCAAAGAGTCCTCACGAAAGGCCCAAAGAAGGATAATTTTCAGAATATCCTTATCCAAGTTGGAGTGACTTGGTCTTTGCAACATCTATTTAAAACGTTCCACACAGTCTTCCATGTTCTCATCTTCTTTCTATATAAACTTGAAAAGTTTTTCCTTGATATCACAAGATTTGCAGTAGTCTTGATACTTCTTCAGGAAGGAGGTTTTCATGTCATCCCATGTGGAAATAGTCTTTCCTCCAAGACCCATAAACCATTGCAGGGTTGTCCCCTTTAGTGTGGCAGGGAGGATTTTCAGTTTTTGAACATCCATTATATAATCATACCCCCGACATACAATGTCAAATTCAAACAGGAACGTGTTAGGATCTTCCAAAATAAGCCCATGAAAACTAGGTAAGGCTGCTAAAGGAATGGGCTTTGTGGGTGCGTCAGCACCCAAATCTCCAATTGGGAAGTCAGTAGTAGAGATTGTAGGTGACATGAATATCCTCCAATAATCACTAGGGCTTTTTGCGGTTTTGCAGGAAATGATGGAAGGGCTCTTATTACAGGGGTTTGATTTACTTTAACAACACGCCCTCTATCCTGTTGGGTTGTGTTATATTTTTTGGACCCTATATTAGGTTGGGTGAACCTACCTATGGTTTTTTTTCGGTCCATGGTTTTGGACGCGATGGTTTTCGGTCCATGGTATTGGATGCTTCGGCATGTATAAATATGTATTGTAACATTGAAAGGAATATAATGAAAAATCAAGCTGGCAGTCTCGGTTTAGAGATCCAGTGGGAAATCTCTGTGTATATGTGTTTTATGTGTTATGCTCTCGCATTTTTATTTTTCCTATGATTTAGAATTCGTATGCAAGTAATTTCTGTACGGGGTTAAAACCTACATATCCCTTCATGATATAGGTACCCCTACAACTTCTTCCTCTCTGTCACAATGCCTTGATCCTTCAGACCTATTCTCTACAACTTCTTCTTCCCTACTAGAATTGGATGGTCCCTCTGATGTTATGCTTGCAACTCCTTCTCCCTCTAATACTAGCAATGGTGCCCCTTCATTAGGTATGTTTCTGCATGCTCCTTCAGCTGCTGGAAGTGTCTGCTGTGTCGAATTTACAAGGGGTGTTGTGGATAACACTGTCTGATCTACAAATTGTCCCCCAGATCTTGTTTGAATAACTACCATTACAGTAGCATGAGAGGATGCCTCTGATTTAGCTCTTGTGATGATTTACTGGATATAAGTATTCCTTCCAAAATCCCGTCCTCCCTTTTTGGGGCTCTTCCTATGCCCCTTTTATTCGAATCTATGTTCATGCAAGTTGATGTGATGAAAATATCGATACCAAATGACAATGCTTAGGACCTGGAGTAGGGTGTCAAAAGACCATTCCCTCCCCAGGATGAGAGATCAAGTAGAAAGGAAAACAACTAAAGAAAAAGGAACCTAGGGTTTAGGGCTTAGAGTAGGGTGTCAAAGGACCCTTCCCTCCCCAAGACAAGAACCCAAACAAGAAAAGAATGCACACAAGGAAATCTAAAGCTCGAGACCTAGCGTAGCGCGTCAAAGGACCATTCCATCCCCAGGATGAGAGATTGGGTTTTTCAAAATCAAAACAAATAAAAATGTAGGAAAAATTTAATGTCAACACCTAGAGTAGGGTGAGAAAACTCTTTCCCTCCCCAGGACGAGAGAGTGGCCCGAAAGATAAAAAATAGAGAAAAAAAAAACAAAAGAAAAACAACAAAACAAAGAAATGACTACGCTCAAAACCTAGAGCAGAGTGAGAAAACTCCTTCTCTCCCCAGGACGAGAGATTGACCCTCTGGTCGATACTGATCGTGTCTTACACCTTGTTAGCCTTCCCCAACAACGATGCCAAAATGTTGGTGTCTAGGTATGAACAAAATAGTCAAACCATTTTTCCTACATTAATTCATCAATCCGAGTGCGTACAATTTTCAAGGTAACACGCAAGGTATATGCAGGAGCAAAGTTACAATCTTACATCAACCAAGGGTTTGTGATTAAGAAATCAAAGCATCAATGTAATAGTAATGGAATTTAAACTACAAAACTTAAAAAGACATTCACATCAATCTATGGAAATCTGTAACAACAATAAGGAAATAAATACAACAAGTAAAACAACACACATAAAAGGAAACACACAACACTTGATCAGAAGTGTGGGCCCAACTCTCTGATCAAGGTTGCATTCACTCACAACCAAGGATAGAACATCAAAGCGTTTATATTTTATTAATATGAAGAAAATCTATTACAATGCATATACTGGTATGACTAACTCTTCACATAGGAACGATCCATCTTTTATACAATACAGGGGTGATAACATCTTCCCCCAAAACCTGGCAACTACATGCCCACAAATATATATAAGTTCAAAACAACACTAGTGCCAAGAGAGCGAGAATAGAAATGATCTAAAACGGATTGGGAACAACTGCAAGTTGGTTATGCTATTTTAGCGTTGCTGAATGGCTATTGTGAATCGCGGAACTGTTGCTATATTTTGTGAGATCAACACCCACTCTCTAGAATCTACGGACATAACAAGTTTTAGTGGTTCGCATAGGCAAAACCCTGATGAATTTACTTCATTAATAAAATATTCCAAGAGATAGAGAAAGGAGGGTTACCTCATAGGTTTAGCATAGTAAATACATGTTAATGAGTGCAAAAAGGATGAAAAGATGAGTGTAAATGTAGGGAAAAGGTAAGCAGATTTGATGCCCAACACATTTTATGAACTCCAGTTGACAATTTAATTTAGGGAATCTAACAACTTATAAAACCCCTAACATTTTTGGTGCCATTGCCGGGGAGTTACAAAATATCCAGGTAATATTTTTCTTTGGTAGGTTGAGTTTTAGTAGATTAATATTTTTGGTAAGATTTGTAGGGAAACTAGAGGGTAGAGAGAATGGTAAGATGTGAGTGAAGAGCCACGCATCCAATATGGTGGGGTTTCTCCAAAGTCTAGTTGTCTCTAATTGATTTTCTAGTTTCTTTTTCATATGCGTAGAATTAAAGGTAGGATCCAAAATCTCATTTTTTTTTTCTTTTCGAGTGTGTTTTCCTTTAGATTGATGCATGAAGAGAAGAGAATCCTAACCCATGTGAATAGGTAACTTGGTGACAACAGGGTCTTAGTAGCATGGTGGCGTTTCAAGTACATGATTGGTTTTCTTGCCTTTGTTTTATTTGTGTTTCCTTCTTATTTCTTTAGGATTTTTAATGAGAATTCCATACACTAATCCATTTGCATGAAAGGGATTAACGACCAGCATAACAATGTTCAAGGATGATCAAGAGTTTGGAAGAACTCTCTCAAATCCTAGTAGTAGCTGGGATTTCTACATCTCAGGAACAAATCTTGACAGTAGCCAAGAACTTATCGGCCTCCCCAAAAGTGATAGAAAAATTAAATCCACACGAAGATCTTCACCATTGCAAACGTTTCAAGGAAACTGAAGAATCATGGACCAAATCCATTGGAGAGAAACCATTAGAACCTGAGATTGAAGAATTTTTGACATGCCTATCTGCGAATACTCTAAGCACACAAGAGGATAATCATCTAATGTTAGAAGATCTGCATGGAACGGTAAAGGAGGATATGCCAAATGAGCCAAATAAAGAGGTAAACCAAGAGCATTTTGATTTATTTTGAAAGTTGGTTTCAAGCAATTGTAAGGCCATATCACTCCATTATTCCTTACTTCTTGACATCATCATTAAAACAACTGGTTCTTCATACTCAAGTATGCATTGAAGATTATATTCTAAACTTGAGTATAAATGCATTTATATACTTGTTGCACACATGGTTACATTGGAAATACTCATATAATTGAGGAGAGGAATTTATTTTTCTCAAGTAGAGTAGGATAATAAATAAATAAATAAATGTTGCATACAATAATTAGTTTAGTTCTAAAATATGCTGCAACATCTTTCTCATTTGTTTTGTATAATTGGGGATATTATCAGCTAAAATGTAATTAGTTAAAAATGAGAGATCTTCATTTGTATTGCATATTTTTGTTGGGGTCTCTTTCAATTGAATATTGTTCTAATGAAGATTTCTACTCAATATTATTTCAAACTGCAACATGGTTCAACTACTACTTTGCTTTCCCACTAATTATTTCTTTATGATAGTTAGATTTGTTTCTAGTTTTTCTTTTCAATAAAGTAAGTTATGACCATTATTTTGGAATCTTACGTGAAGTTGGAAATGATTGCATTGCAACATTGTCTAGTATTGCATACCAATTGTTTAATACCATATTTCATCTAACTAGTATCGAGAATTTTGGTACCAATTTGCTATTTTGCAAGAAAAATTAGGATTCAAGGATATTGTTCATTGGGGATGCTTAAATACTGGAAATACATCTTCATCAAAAGAATGGAACACTTAGGGGAGTATTTGATGTTACCTTTCCTTTTTCCTTAAGTTGTTAAAAATTACGCATTCATGATTTATCATTAAGACCACTATTTTGTGAAGATGATCAAATAAACAATGTTTTCCATATAAGTTGAATCTAATGATAATTCCAAACTGTTCATGGCTGATATATCTTTTCTATTTTAGAATTTCGTTTCTCTTATTCATATAGATTTATGATTATCAATACAAAACAATTTCTCAAAATATAGTTACCAAAGCATACTAAGGGGATTAAAACAAAGTTAAGAGGTCCATACAATGATACCAATGAAAAAATAAACTTGAATACTATAACCATAACACCAAAGCATGATCTCTGAGCATCTTTATTAAGACTTTCAAATGATTGATGAAGTATCTACTCATAGTGGAACACTACTTTAAAGGCGAAAGCATACATGAAAACTATGATTAATAGGACCTTAGGTGTCTTTTGGTTATTCTTTGGCAGCCTCATCGTCCTCATATTAAAAATGACTCATTCATGCTATGTCATTTGAGTACCTATGAGTACCTTATGCATCCAAGACATTATGCAGGTAATCGAAGTCACTCTAAAAGGTGTCATCCTATGCCTTTAAGGGGATTTTTGAAGCTGTTCCCTCATCTACCAATTGCAAAAGAAATGTCCATATTCTAAACCTAAAATGGTAGGAAACATGGGACTAGAGCCTTCACTGTAAAATAAGTTTAAGAGGTTAACCTGTCAAGGCTATGGACGCCTGCTGGAAGTGGGTAGTGACCTATGATACCACTAGGAAAACCCATTGGGGCTATGAATGCTCGCGAGAAATGGGGAATTCTACCTAAAGAAGTGTCAACTAGACCAAGGATTTTTGTCTACACGTATGATGGTTACTGTATAGTGTTACAATCAAAAGGAAGCATGTGTGAATGAAGTCAAGGGTAAAAACAAACTCCATAAATTTGTTGCTAAAGAATGGCCTTAAGGTAATCGTAAGACCTCTATCATTAGTTTTTCATACTATATCATAAAAGTGGGACCTATGATAATTGGGAAAACAAGAGAAGCTGTGAGAGGAGAACCAAATGTGTTCTTGAAGGAAGAGTAAGGAAAACACTCTGAAGGAGAAGTGGTAGTGAACCTAAAGAATCCAACAAGAGGTTGGACAGAGAGAGGACAACTGAAGTGCTCTCAATAGAGAGTGAAAGATTGTAGAAGCCTAGAAGGAGCAAAGGTGTTGCTTAAAAGGAGGTTCCAGATAGAGGACCTGTGCTTACCAAAAGACTGAGTGAGGAGAGATTACTGAGGTAAGACTACAGTGAGGAGGACTAGCTGTTGCAGAGGCTTGTTGTAGATGAGTGGGGAGCTCATGAAGAAAGAGGAGAAGAAGATGACTATTGATAGTCATAACAGAGGTTTAGAGAGAAGCCACAACAAAAGATATGAGAAAAAGAATGCCAAAGTAGATGGCAAGAGGCTGAGTCAAGAGGAGATTGACAAGGAGTTGGCTGAGATAAGAAAATAACTTGATGTGTTAAAAATGCAGCTAGAGGAAAACCATAGACAAGTTTGGGTATTAATGAAGAAGCAAGTGGAGTGGCATGAGATGTAGAGAAGGTTACAACAAAAGCAAGTAAAGTGGCTGAGGGAAAAACTCAAGGAAGTTGAGTTGGAAATGGAAGAGTACATTTGTGAACTAGAATAGAGAGAAATTATGGGAGAAAGTGAAGACTACATTGAAGATAAAGAATGGAGATCAAGTGAAGATCTCATGGACTATTGGGATAGTTCAAAACAACATGAGGAGATGCTGATTGAAGATGAAGAGCTGATGTATAAGGCCATCAAGCCTTGTGTTTTTGAACCTAATAGTTTTGGTGTAATTACAGGATACATAAGAGAGCATAGACAGTCTTGTGAAGCTGTCAAAAGCATGGAGGAGTATCTTACAGAAGATGAATACTCTGGAGTGACGATGAATAGAGATCCTGAACTGAAGTATGAGGAGCAATGTGTTTTAGGGGATGAAAGGTACTCTAGAGTAGAGTATGATGAAGAATACCTCTCAAAGGAGGAAAGTATTGAGTTGTTATAGCAGAAAGAACTCATTGACAAATTAATAATTGGAGCTCTTACAAGAAAAAAACCATTCCTTATGAAGGAAGGAGATGAAGTTGAGCCTAACGAGCTAAATCACGTAGAAGACTCAGAGCAACAAGGAAATGTGATGACTGAAGAGTCGAGTAAGATCACCAGGTCTTATGATTTTAAAATTAATAATTTGTGGATGATTGTAGGTACATCACAGGAGGATGAACAAACTTTAGAGTTTGTCAGAGAGAAGGAGCAGAATCTGAAATCTGTTCAAATCAAGATTGAGATGGAAAGATCTCAGAACTAGAAGGAGACAGAATAGTCACTTGGGAATAGGCAGCAAAATGTTAGAGATGTCATAGAGTAGGAAGATGGCATTATTATTCCATGATGGCAAGAGGCTGAGTCAAGAGGAGATTGACAAGGAGTTGGCTGAGATAAGAAAATAACTTGATGTGTTAAAAATGCAGCTAGAGGAAAACCATAGACAAGTTTGGGTATTAATGAAGAAGCAAGTGGAGTGGCATGAGATGCAGAGAAGGTTACATCAAAAGCAAGTAAAGTGGCTGAGGGAAAAACTCAAGGAAGTTGAGTTGGAAATGGAAGAGTACATTTGTGAACTAGAATAGAGAGAAATTCTGGGAGAAAGTGAAGACTACATTGAAGATAAAGAATGGAGATCAAGTGAAGATCTCATGGACTATTGGGATAGTTCAAAACAACATGAGGAGATGCTGATTGAAGATGAAGAGTTGATGTATAAGGCCATCAATCCTTGTGTTTTTGAACCTAATAGTTTTGGTGTACTTGCAGGATACATAAGAGAGCATAGACAGTCTTGTGAAGCTGTAAAAAGCATGGAGGAGTATCTTATAGAAGATGAATACTCTGGAGTGAAGCCAAATAGAGCTCTTGAACTGAAGTATGAGGAGCAATGTGTTTTAGGGGATGAAAGGTACTCTAGAGTAGAGTATGATGAAGAATACCTCTCAAAAGAGGAAAGTATTGAGTTGTTACAACAGAAAGAACTCATTGACAAATTAATAATTGGAGCTCTTACAAGACAAAAACCATTCCTTATGAAGAAAGGAGATGAAGTTGAGCCTAATGAGCTAAATCACGTAGAAGACTCAGAGCAACAAGGAAAAGTGATGACTGAAGAGTCGAGTAAGATCACCAGGTCTTATGATTTTAAAATTAATAATTTGTGGATGATTGTAGGTACATCACAGGAGGATGAAAAAACTTTAGAGTTTGTCAGAGAGAAGGAGCAGAATCTGAAATCTGTTCAAATCAATATTGAGATGGAAAGATCTCAGAACTAGAAGGAGACAGAATAATCACTTGGGAATAGGCAACAAAATGTTAGAGCTATCATGGAGTAGGAAGATGGCAGTATTATTCCATGATGGCAAGAGGCTGAGTCAAGAGGAGATTGACAAGGAGTTGGCTGATATAAGAAAATAACCTAATGTGTTAAAAATGCAGCTAGAGGAAAACCATAGACAAGTTTGGGTATTAATGAAGAAGCAAGTGGAGTGGCATGAGATGCAGAGAAGGTTACATCAAAAGCAAGTAAAGCGGCTGAGGGAAAAACTCAAGGGAGTTGAGTTGGAAATGGAAGAGTACATTTGTGAACTAGAACAGAGAGAAATTCTGGGAGAAAGTGAAGACTACATTGAAGATAAAGAATGGAGATCAAGTGAAGATCTCATGGACTATTGGGATAGTTCAAAACAACATGAGGAGATTTTGATTGAAGATGAAGAGCTGATGTATAAGGCCATCGACCCTTGTGTTTTTGAACCTAATAGTTTTGGTGTACTTGCAGGATACATAAGAGAGCATAGACAGTCTTGTGAAGCTGTCAAAAGCATGGAGGAGTATCTTACAGAAGATGAATAATCTGGAGTGAAGTTGAATAGAGATACTGAACTGAAGTATGAGCAGCAATGTGTTTTAGGGGATGAAAGGTACTCTAGAGTAGAGTATGATGAAGAATACCTCTCAAATGAGGAAAGTATTGAGTTTTTATAGCAGAAAGAACTCATTGACAAATTAATAATTGGAGCTCTTACAAGACAAAAACCATTCCTTATGAAGGAAGGAGATGAAGTTGAGCCTAACGAGCTAAATCACGTAGAAGACTCAGAGCAGCAAGGAAATGTGATGACTGAAGAGTCGAGTAAGATCACCAGGTCTTATGATTTTAAAATTAATAATTTGTGGATGATTGTAGGTACATCACAGGAGGATGAACAAAGTTTAGCGTTTGTCAGAGAGAAGGAGCAGAATCTGAAATCTGTTCAAATCAAGATTGAGATGGAAAGATCTCAGAACTAGAAGGAGAGAGAATAGTCACTTGGGAATAGGAAGCAGAATGTTAGAGTTCTCATGGAGTAGGAAGATGGCAGTATTATTCCATGATGGCAAGAGGCTGAGTCAAGAGGAGATTGACAAGGAGTTGGCTGAGATAAGAAAATAACTTGATGTGTTAAAAATGCAGCTAGAGGAAAACCATAGACAAGTTTTGGTATTAATGAAGAAGCAAGTGGAGTGGCATGAGATGCAGAGAAGGTTACATTAAAAGCAAGTAAAGTGGCTGAGGGAAAAACTCAAGAAAGTTGAGTTGGAAATGGAAGAGTACATTTGTGAACTAGAACAGAGAGAAATTCTGGGAGAAAGTGAAGACTACATTGAAGATAAAGAATGGAGATCAAGTGAAGATCTCATGGACTATTGGGATGGTTCAAAACAACATGAGGAGATTCTGATTGAAGATGAAGAGTTGATGTATAAGGCCATCAAGCCTTGTGTTTTTTAACCTAATAGTTTTGGTGTAATTGCAGGATACATAAGAGAGCATAGACAGTCTTGTGATGCTATCAAAAGCATGGAGGAGTATCTTACAGAAGATGAATACTCTGGAGTGAAGATGAATAGAGCTCCTGAATTGAAGTATGAGGAGCAATGTGTTTTAGGGGATGAAAGGTACTCTAGAGTAGAGTATGATGAAGAATACCTCTCAAAAGAGGAAAGTATTGAGTTGTTACAGCAGAAAGAACTCATTGACAAATTAATAATTGGAGCTCTTACAAGACAAAAACCATTCCTTATGAAGGAAGGAGATGAAGTTGAGCCTAACAAGCTAAGTCACGTAGAAGACTTAGAGCAGCAAGGAAATGTGATGACTGAAGATTCGAGTAAGATCATCAGGTCTTATGATTTTAAAATTAATAATTTGTGGATGATTGTAGGTACATCACAGGAGGATGAACAAAATTTAGAGTTTGTCAGAGAGAAGGAGCAGAATCTAAAATATGTTCAAATCGAGATTGAGATGGAAAGATCTCAGAACTAGAAGGAGGAAGAATAGTCACTTGGGAATAGGCAGCAAGATGTTAGAGCTGTCATAGAGTAGGAAGATGGCAATATTATTCCATGATGGCAAGAGGCTGAGATAAGAAAATAACTTGATGTGTTAAAACTGCAGCTAGAGGAAAACCATAGACAATTTTGAGTATTAATGAAGAAGCAAGTGGAGTGGCATGAGATGCAGAGAAGGTTACATCAAAAGCAAGTAAAGTGGCTGAGGGAAAAACTAAAGGAAGTTGAGTTGGAAATGGAAGAGTACATTTGTGAACTAGAACAAAGAGAAATTATGGGAGAAAGTGAAGACTACATTGAAGATAAAGAATGGAGATCAAGTGAAGATCTCATGGACTATTGGGATAGTTCAAAACAGCATGAGGAGATGCTGATTGAAGATGAAGAGCTGATGTATAAGGCCATCAAGCCTTGTGTTTTTGAACCTAATAGTTTTGGTGTACTTGCAGGATACATAAGAGAGCATAGACAGGCTTGTGAAGCTATTAAAAGCATGGAGGAGTATCTTACAAAAGATGAATACTTTGGAGTGAAGCTGAATAGAGCTCCTGAACTGAAGTATGAGGAGCAATGTGTTTTAGGGGATGAAAGGTACTCTAGAGTAGAGTATGATGAAGAATACCTCTCAAAAGAGGAAAGCATTGAGTTGTTACAACAGAAAGAACTCATTGACAAATTAATAATTGGAGCTATTACAAGACAAAAACCATTCCTTATGAAGGAAGGAGATGAAGTTGAGCCTAACGGGCTAAATCACGTAGAAGACTCAGAGCAGCAAGGAAATGTGATGACTGAAGAGTCGAGTAAGATCACCAGGTCTTATGATTTTAAAATTAATAATTTGTCGATGATTGTAGGTACATCACAGGAGGCTGAACAAACTTTAGAGTTTGTCAGAGAGAAGGAGTAGAATCTGAAATCTGTTCAAATCAAGATTGAGATGGAAAGATCTTAGAACTAGAAGGAGATAGAATAGTCACTTGGGAATAGGAAGTAGAATGTTAGAGCTGTCATAGGGTAGGAAGATGGCAGTATTATTCCAATGAAGACTGAAGAAATGTTGTCCCAAAGAAATGATCCAATGAATGTCATTGGGGAAGGATAGAGATTGTTTGAAGATGATATGGAGGTTCTTAAATAACAATAGGGTAAGGATGAAAGGGAGGCAGTAAGAATCAAATAATTTCAAAGAAGAGTTAACTAGTAGTAGAATAAGGAAGAAGAAGTTCACTATTGCGAAAAAAAGCAGGGAGGCATCATTGAAATAGATGATGTGGAGGAGAGGCTAATTGACAATCTCATGAATTCTTTTGAGAATTCAAAACAACACACTGATGTGTTAACAGAGGAGAAAGAAATATAGCAACAAACTGAATTGTTGCCAAAGGAAAATAAGGTACTGAAGCCTTATGTTTTTTATTTTAACAAATGTTTTGTGAATGCAGGTTTAGTTGCAGATGCTAGAGGAAATTTGGCACAGATGAGTAGCCAAATAAAGATGAAAGAAGAGGATTCTGTGGAAGAATTTAATCCATGGAACAGAGATGCTCAATTGTTGGAGACAATGTTGGAAAGTCAGAATTCAATGCAGAAATTAGATGTTGCAGAGGGAGATATCCTTAAAGATATTCAGGAAGTTTGGGTGGAAGCAATGTCTATAGTGGTACCTAGAGCAGTAACTACAACAATATCTAGGACAAAAAAAGGTGGAGCAAGAGAAAAATTAGAAGAAAAAGTACACCAACAACTACAAAGTGAAAATAACCAACAACAATTTGAAGAGTTAGTGTACAACAACATCAACTTGAAGCAGAGAGAAACAAGTAACAATGAATGGCAGAATATGGATCGGCCCAAAGATATGCTAGAGATGGAGATTGAAGAATTATGTAGAAATTCTCACTATAGATCACCTGATAATTCAATATACTAAAGCAAAATACTTGATCTACTTCTAGAACCAATTTAGCGGAAGCTTAATCGATCATGAGCAACATCAATAAGAACACATATAAATGATATGGAGAAATCAATCACACATAACACAGAAGAAATAACCCGGGGAAAGCCTCAGCCTAAAACCCCATCTCTATATTATCATACAAGTGGAAATATAACCAGTATTACAAAAAGAATCAGCTCAAAAGCTATCTTGCTCTCTCTGCAATACCTCTGTTGCTCATAGATAGTCAAAAGCCTCTATCTAACCTCTGGTTTTCCCTCCAAGCCTCCTATTTATTTGCGCAATTCTGATTGGGGTCTAGTGCAGCCACTTGTGTGAATTGGCCTCTTCACACACTCACTAACCTCTGATCCAACTACACAGTCCTGAAGGAGAAAAATCCTCATCATGGATGAGCTTCCTTTTATAGGAAAAAATTCATCCAACTGATAGTACACTGTCCCTTCTTTGATCTCAACTGGGTCTTTGTCTAAACTAATATGCATGAGTTATTCATGAGAGAATCTTTAGATATTTGAAGAACAACAATTATATGCTAGCATGCATTAACTAACTGAACTTATTTAATTTAAACAAAATGTTTAAATCAATCTAACTGGACTTGACTTAGTTGACGGAGCCAACTAATTACAACTCAAATTATAACTCATCCTTATCTCTTTAACTGATGGATAAATTCCTCAATTAATAGATAAATTGTTGCATGTCCTCACATAGACTTCATGTTTGATTCTTCACAACTAATTAACTCATGGTGAATTAATTAATTTATTTTCAAACAACTGTTAAGTTCAAATTTGAATTTTACTTCCTATTTTAGTCCAGGATTAACTAAAATTAGGAATCCATTCTGAACTGCTAAAAATATAATGCTATTTTTAGCACTTCCATTTTTGATTCCCTGTTGCCTAATCCAGCACTAGTACCCAAACTACTCTTTATAGTAGTTCTATTTTTAGCACTTCTCTTTATAGCATTTCTTGTTGCCATTTTCAATACTCCCTCTAAAAAATAAAGGCTTTCTCTCGAACCTAATCCTATACCTCCAGAATTTTCTGCATGCAACACTTCTACCAAGTGTGGTTTCTCTAGTAACTATCGGAACAAAAAAACTCCTAACTAATCTCTTTGTTGGGCTAGAAACATACTTTGATGCTGAAGCTCTACTTGCTGCTGACAAGTGCTCCCTCTCTAACCTCTACGCTACTGCAACATCTCCATGCATCTCGCACTGTTGCACACCTCTCTATGCCATCCTGCATTGGTGCAACACACTTGTGCTTCTCGCATTGCTGCAACCTGGTAGCTCTACGCTATCTTGGGATTCCTGCACTGTAGCTCTCTTTGTCGCTCCATCCACATCTGTCTCTACCCAATCAGTCAATCATGCTACTCCTCATCAGGGCTCTTGTAGAAAAGTTGAATCAAAGAGGTTGGGTACCTCAAATATCCTGCCCCTATTCTAGCCCTCTTGGGACGATCACTCCACATTGCCCCACCTCCTACCTGGAGGTATGGATGCATGTGATTCCTCTACCCACCTGGCTTGAAATTTCCCCCTACTGGAGGTCTTTGCATGAGTAGATGTCTCTACTCAATCTCCACTCATCTTTCCCTATTGTGGCTGCTCCACAACCTCCTGAAGCTGCTTCACCAATCGTGGCTCCTCCACAATTGTCTGAGACTTCTTCTGGCACTACATGTTGAGAGGTAATTTACTCTCCCTCTCAACCACCAAGTATTTAACCTTTTCCTTACTCTTCAAGGATTTGCATGCATCTTGTACCTCAAGTGCATACAGGATCTTGGCTAGCACACCAATCTGTTTCCACTTTCCTACCGTCATGAAATTTTCTGGAAAAAGAGATTATTTTAAATCAACTATATATCCCTTATCCGAACTCCAATTCACCCAATTTATTTTTTGAATATGGGTCTTTTTCCGTAAGGAATCCAAATTTTTTAATTGTTTATGAAAATTTTGTACCTAAATTTTTAGATCTACTCTTCAAAATCTCGGCCCAAAACTCAAAACTTTGAAATCTCCTCTCAGTATACTGTTCTTCGCTTTGATTACCTTTTCTCCGATACCATGTAGAACTTTTTCTACAAAACCTTTCTCTGATACCATGTAGAAATTCCCACCTGTAGATCACCTGATAATGCAATATACTGAAGCAAAATACTTGATCTACTTCTACAACCAATTTAGCGGAAGCTTAATTGAACATGAGCAACATCAATAAGAACACATATAACTGATATGGAGAAATCAATCACACATAACACAGAAGAAATAACCCGGGGAAAGCCTCAGCCTAAAACCCCATCTCTGTATTATCATACAAGTGGAAATATAACCAGTATTACAAAAAGAATTAGCTCAAAAGCTATCCCGCTCTCTCTGCAATACCTCTGCTGCTCATAGACAGTCAAAGGCCTCTATATAACCTTTGGTATACCCTCCAAGCGTCCTATTTCTTTGCGCAATTCTAATTGGGGTCCAGTACAACCACTTGTGTGAATTGGCCTCTTCACACACTCACTAACTTATGATCCAACTACGCAGTCCTGAAGGAGATAAATCCTCATCATGGATGAGCTTCCTTTATAGGAAAAATATTCATCCAACTAATAGTACATTGTCCCTTCTCTGATCTCAACTGGGTCTCTGTCTGAACTGAAAAGCATGAGTTATTCATGAGAGAATCTTTAGTTATCTGAAGTGCAGCATTTATATGCAAGCATGCATTAACTAACTGAACTTACTTAATTAAAACAAACTATTTAAATCAATTATAACTAGACTTGACTCAGTTAACTGAGACAACTAATTACTACTCAAATTAGAACTCATCCTTATCTCTTTAACTGATGGATAAATTCCTCAATTAATAGATAAACTATTGCATGTCCTCA